>JAMKCH010031880.1:0-30839 GCA_023653785.1 Ophioderma brevispina | reverse complement strand
CTAAGGAACTCTTTGAGTATTATATGACCAAGAAACCCGACTCTAAGGGGCTCAAACCAGGGCGCCTCGGTCAGATCTTATACTCTTGCCGACGGTTCAGCCCTTACTTAGACTGCTCGGGCCATCTAGGCCCATATTGGTGTACTTAAATTTAATTTTAAAGGAATTACTAAAAACAGAAAGGATTTAAGTCCAACGAACATCAAATTTCCAGAAATCTGATAATTTTTCAACACAAATCTGTAAACACACAATTACTTGGTGTCCACAAAAAATGTTCACTCAAAGTGAAACTTGGAGTTAAATTTTTACCATTTGTATGGCCTAATTCTGCAAACAAACTCTATTTCATTCATGGTGGAATTATGTGCATTGAAAAGAGGTTTTGATTTTGCTTTAAATAAGGAAAAAGGAAATATGGGTCCATCGGACACTGTTACACGGTTGAAACCTGTAGTTAGTGGCAAATGAGCATGATAATTTTCTTAGTGGCATAGGTGATTGGTTTTTTTGTTTCATTCAAGAAAACGAGGTATGAATCAAGTTGTGTTCATTTAACAAAACAGAGGAAGTATACAAAAACATTTCCAATATCAACACATTTTGTGAAATTTGTGCTTTGGTATCCATTTAAACTTGCTACGCGTGAAACCCCATTATACATATTAACACATCTTTAAGTACTTTGTTTCCAAAAAAATAACATTTAGACATGCAATGTCAGTAAAATCGCCATTTAATATCATTGTTGAACAAAGGAACTTTTTATGTTATAAATAAAAGTTTACTTAGCATAATGTGTGTTTCACATGTAATGGACACGAAAGATTTGTTGTCCAGTACACATGAACTATGAACATATTGCCCATGAAGGAATCTAAATAATGTTGCCCCTATTTTATGGCAATAACTTCACAAAAGAAGTGGCATAGTATTAATAGAGCCTATTCTTTTTCATGTGAGATGAAATTACTGATTGAATTTGTTAAACAATGTGTCTCAGAAAAACTATTACTACCAAATGGTATAAAATGCACAAAATGACATAATACATTTTGATTTCTTTTTAAAAAGTTGTCTTCAGTCTGGTTCTAAATTTCCTTTTTTTTCCCCCCCGCAATGTATACATTCACAAAACCTATTTAAGCAGGCTATGCAAGTGTTGAACCATATCAATTGTCTTGTTTTCCATTTGGGAAATTCCACATCAGAGTACTTGAAAATGATATATAAAATTCAATCCAAATTGTGTCAAAATTTGACCCCCATGTCACCCTTTGTGTTACCCAACTCATGGAATGACCCTATACAACTCTGTATTTGGTACCTCAAAGTGACGTCCCATGAATACTTAAAGTAATGATTGTTCAACCATTGTATCAACACATGACCAATTCAAAATAAAAAATACATCCAACCATTGTTACAACATCCCCCCCCCCCCCTTCGTATTAAATAGAAATAAAGCACTCATATGATGAAAACCTATTAAAACTGTTGTCAACCATATACAAAAAAAAAAAAACAAATGACAAATTCATAATTATTAAAATACATCTATTCCATTGTTACAACATCGTATAAATAGAAAATCATTCTGAAACCTATAAAACTAGATCATGCTTCTTTATTCTTGCAAACAAGCCTTGCATTTCCTTCAAATATTTGCAATCTACCATTTTATACAAAAACCAACCATTTACTCCATTTATATTCTATATGTCAATATTTAATACACAAAATCAAACCTTATTTCAGGCATGGTAATTAAAGCCTAAGTCAATGTCACAAAAAGGATTTACAAACTGCAAAAAAACATGATTCATTAAACGATGGGACGTGCGAATTCTCGTTTTTAAAGGAATTTTTATTTAAAAACCACATTCAAGTAATTGAGATATTGGTGAAAATTCTAAAGTGGTTTCAACCCAGATCGATTTTAACTTACTCCCTGATGCTAATCCCTTGTCCTGTCAGGCTGTTAAAAGGGTCTTTGTTAATTGTATCCAGAATTTTAACAACCCATTCTACCTATTTTTACATCACTTGGTCAAGGGTTTAACACCTCCAGTTAAACCCTTTATCACTTCAGATTAAATCACGACTTCATTTTCTGTCTACCCATAAATCGATTCATTTAAAAGATTGCTTTTTGTTGTCCTCATTGTTAAATGATTATCCTGACTAGATAGGCAATCAACCTGCAGACAGAATAACCAGATTCAGACATGTTTGTTTATTGATTCGCTGTTTACTCTCCCTATAATTAAAGAGATAAACTTCTTAGTTTTGAGCTTGCTGTTAATAACAAGTGGAATCATGGATGATTCGTCTTATTAAAATACATTAACAAAACAATGTGCAAGTATGCAGACAGACTTACAATGTATACAACTGCTTATGTACACACCTGAGTGTATAGTCCATACTCAATTATTTAGTTTCATCTATCTCAGTTAAAAGAAGCTCAAAAAGATCATAACAATTCCATACATTCTTTGCTGGAAAGGCAATGTAATTATTTGTAGTAATCTTATTTTTTGTTGGTTGGTTGATTGGAATTCGCTTACTATCTCTTTCATGCAAACCACAAACAGTGTTTGATTTGATGAGCTCACTGGCAACTAAGCAGGACTGACTTTTAAATAAGGTGGTGCTCCGTAAAAAGCTTCCTGGTCATATCGGGAGAGTTTTGAGGGGGAGCGGTCCATGGCATTTACCACTACTAAACCAGGAAAGAACAGTTCCCAAGGGGCGCTTTAAATCACTCTCCTAAAAAGTACTTAAGCAGAGCTGTAGGGTAGCTATCACTCTCACCACCCAGCCATAAAGGTGTTGGCATATGATTGGTTTCTAATGAGTATGCGCAAGCCGACTTAATAAACCGGAGATGAGCAAGCGTGCATTCGTTTGCGATTTAGCGTCGCAAAAAGTCATGAGCGATTTTCCCCCTGCATTTAAGCGAATTTATAAAGCGTTCGCAAATAGCGTAGAAACTATGATGTTGTAGGACTGTCTAAGAACGCGCCTGATTAATTAGCGTCACGCCTTTCACGCACCTATTTTGTTTTGCTGCGTGACTATAGCGTAAAATAAACGCGAGACGCAGCGACTATAGTGATGAAGACGGGAATTTCATCAAAATTCCCTCTAAAATGACCGTTTTCGGCGGGTTTCAGGAAAACTAATACGGCGACACCATTTTTTTATTTTGTTTTTTTAAAGTATGCAACTTAGACCTAAGATATGTGAAAATCAGAAAAACGTTCGGCCCCTTTGTATCTTTTTGGGGCACGTTAGTATCGGTGCATCGCATTTTCCTATAGAGGTTGCGTGGTAAATGTAAATTTTGAGCAAAAAATGTACTTTTTGAAACTCTTTTTCTCAAAAACGAAATATGGTAAGCCCTATTTTTTATTTCAGATTTGTTATCAGCACATATGAAGACTATAATCAATTTTAGAAAATTCTACGGCCATTTAAATCATGATGCCAAACACCTTAATACTACATAAATTCACAGCATGGCAACAATGAACTTCTCCGGATTGTGATATCGCCAGGCAACCCCAGTCAGGCGATAAGATATGATCCCTATCCATTTCCAAAACATGTCCATATGTGGATTTGTTCTAGGCCAAATTTAGTGCACATTTTCTGCTTCCACTATTAAAAAATAACTAAAGGACTGGCCCGTTTTAACTGGAATATGATTGGATTGATTTTGGGGATACGCTTCCATGTGAGTAGAGGTGGGCTATAGAAGGTCATGTTTCAGATCACTTCGGACACATGGCTCATTTGATGACTTTAAATCACCCATGATCCGACTTTCAAAAAAAAGGTGAAAACCCGGGTGGCCTCATCAAAAAAATCAAAAAAATGGCCGCCAAATTTCACTAAAATTGAAAAAAATAAAAAACTTTTTATTTGTTGTTTTCAATTTGCTTAAAGGAGAACCTTCATCAAGAATAACTAAACCTAATATAAACTAATAAACGAATTATTGGACAAATATGGAGTGGTTTCATGGAAAAGGATTATATTAACCATTAAAACGCAAAGCATTTTGTCTGACCCATGCGCTATTTGATATTCACGCTACGGTATGTATTTGTGTTATGCGATACAGGCACAATAGCGTCACGCGTCTTCACACATGATGCTTTCTAATGTGGATTTTCTATGGCATGTATAACCTAAAGGTGACGAGTCGATAGCAAACATTTCTAGCGCGATTTTAATAGACATGGTCAGACTAGATGGTTTTAATCCATTGTTAGGGTTATGGGAAAATCTTCTGTTTTTCTATGATGAAACCACTCGATATGCGGTCCACATAATTATTTATGTAATAATTATTCGTTGTCGGGTTCTGTCTCCTTAATTTTGGAAACAATACCCATGTTTTTGGGTATTAGGAATTCATGCTATGCAACTTCATCCACCAATTAGGCTTTCATTTTCTGGAACATGCAGTTTTTGCTTAAAATTGAGCTGAGGGCACTTTCCCCAAAAATGCGCAACATCTATTGGAAAATGTCGATTTTAACACTCAGAGTTTGAGAGTTATATGCCCACAGGTGGATTTTTAATTTTGTTTTCTGTACGGGCCCGTGGCCCAGTGAACTAGGAAACCATGGCCCTGCAGTGAACTTCACTGGCCCACAAAATTGGAAACACAGAGGGTGGTAACCTTGACGAGTTAACATCTGATATAAATTCTAACATTGCAGAAAAAATATTAGCATACTATAACATCATGTGATATGGTTGTTTTATTATTTTGATGTTTCATAGCAAAAATAGTGGATTGCATGTTGACTGGCAAGTAATTTCACTCACATTCTTTTTCAAGAGTAGTCACTCTTGCGAGCAAAATTCTCAAGAGTTGAACTTCAGTTCTGAAGATGTGAAACCTGAACTAACTGTTCATGAAAACAGGAAAATTGAAGGAGTGATTTCAATCTTAGATTATTTTTTTAAAAGAGTGAAAATACAAAGGGTCAAGAGTATTTCACTCTCGATATGGAAGCAGTGAGTGAAATTGCTAGTTTGGCCATCGGGTTTAAAAATTTGCAGGAATTTCAGAAAACCTTTACCTGAAAAAGTGTTGACGTACAAAGGAAAATTTTGAACTTGGGTTACCCAATCAGTCATGTAGGAATTGTTGGGAATGTTTGGATTGATGATACTGATTACAATCTAAGTGGGTTCTGTAGTGATGGGAAAAAAAAAAATCAAGCTAGGCCATGCATATGCATGGTCCCAATTTTAGTCCATTTTGCAGCTGCAGGCAACTATTGAAAGGCCTATTTTACTATAGGGGATAGAAAGAAATTCTACTTGTTTGGTTTTTGTTGCAAACAAGCGGCGGAACTACCAATTATAAATTAGTAGTCACAAGAAAAATATTAAGATCTCACATGTTAATTCTGAGAAAAGGGCAACCAAAGATACTTAGGCTGAGTCGTAAAAACTTGGGAGACAATAACAGAATGGACTTGAGTTTTTACCTTTTGCCTCATCGTAGCACCATAAAATGTACCAATTTGCCTTACATTTGACACAAAATCTGAGAGGATGGCTTCCACACCTGGGTCTTGGCATGAATGACCCCTAATAAAAATAACTGAAATTGGGTACCTCTAATGATATTTTCTTTAGGGCCATGAAACTGAAGAAGAAGTTGTTTTGGGATGTGACAAGATGTGACTAGTAAAAAGTAAGGGGACGGGACATGTATACACAGGAAAGGGTGCCCATCTCTCTTTCGAAGCGATGGGGCCAGACTCCACCATATATGTTGCTATAGGGGATCGCTACACCTCCTCCTAGAGCGAGTCTGTTAACTTCCCAACATTGACTTAATGCCTGGTGGTATCCATTTATACACTGGGTAGGGAGGAGTAATTCGAGGTAAAGAGGCCTTACTCAAGGGCAAAAACTTGGCCACAGCGGGGCCGAAATCACACCCTTTGGGGCGAGTTCGGTGCTTTATCCACTGGACCACATGTGCACCTCAGATGTGCACTAATGTCACAAAAGTCAAAGGACAAATTAAAAGGATTGCCCATCCTTAATAATAATAATAATAATAATGAGATTTATATAGTGCCTTTTGCACAAGTAGGCAAAGAGCTGTTGCCAATATTATTATTACGCTGCCATAGGAAATCGTCACAATATTTCGACTTCCCTAGGCCGACCAAGCAGCACAATCTAACAGCCCTTAGATTGTAATATTCCCCCTAACAGCTACCCGAATATCGCTTGGGTCGACGAAGCAAGAGCAAGTGAGGTAAACTGCTTCGCCCAAGTGACAACAACACAATTGGCCACAGCGGGGCTCGAACCCAACACCTTCAGATCATGAGTCGGCGTCTTATCCACTGGACCACATGTGCCTACCAAGGTATTCCAATTGTATTTTCAAAAATTATACCAAGTGGAATTATTTCATTCTTGTTATTAAACCCCAATTCTCCATTTAAAAACGGTAGAGGTGATAAAAATAGGTGAATGGAAAATGAGTGCTCTACATCCATTTGCCTGTAAACAAAAATCAGAGGGAGCAAAAAAACAATGTTTTTACAATATCTTAGGTAATCAGTGACAATATTCTTTGCCGACAGTGACAAATAAATTGATGCTTGTTTTAAGAACCACTAAAATGTGTGTTTGTGTTAAAAGTGAATGGCAATGTCACATTCACTCACTGAATTTTTTACTTAAATACAAAAAAAAGCTATGTCCTCCTTCATTTTTATCTTAAAACAATGTGGGTCTTAGTTCTCTAACAAAAAAAAAAGTAGAGGATTAGGGAAAAATGTGCTGTTTGAAAATGGCAGCTGGTAATAAAAAAACACCTGAAGTTTCAAGTTTGCCCCCCCCCCCCCCCCCCCCCCCCCACCAGAAACGGTAAATTTTAAGCCAATATGATACACAGAACCTAAGCATGTGACAGGAGCAAGATGGTTACGCTATGGGAGGGTAGAACCCATAGGAGGAAAAGGTAAACCACAATAATGATACTCTGGATCCCATGATTTTGAACACATGCTCGGAAGGAAAAGACAAAATTCAAAAAGTGGCACCTAATAATACATAATTGCCAAAGTATAAATTTAAAAATATAGCTAGAGGGCACACTATTTTTTAAATGTTGCAGTGTCTCTTTAAATTGATAATAATGTAGCTATTTGACTACATGTAGCTATACTACATGTTAGTACAGTGTTATGAAACTAAAATTTATTGGAAACTGTAATTATACAAAATATTTTAACTACCTTGCTTTATAGGAAATGCGGGCATGCAAGGTTAAAAGGTGTCGATTTATGGCCAGAAGATGGGCAAATTGGTCAGCCCATGTCATTTGAAACCCATCAATGAATATGTCACTATATGATGGGTATACCGGGTTGTACAAAAGGCAGAGATACAACCAGGGCGAGACTCAAGGTACAGGACACCAGAAAGATGCCTTTACCCAGACTGCAAAAAAGTGGGCAGCATTTACGTGCGTTTTGTTGAACAGAACATTACCTCCACATGGGCTATCAGAGCAACGTTACAGATTAATATTGATAGTAGTGATTATTTTATATACTTAACTGTTTTGTAGTTACTATCCTACTCTGCTAACATACTAACTTGTGATAGTCCAACCCTTTAAGCTGAAAATATCGGGAAGGGTGATGAGATAATTCCACAAATCTTGCCCAAATTCAAGTCATAGGCAACCAGAATTTGTGTGCGGTTCTCTGGCTTTCACTTTCCAGGAGGGGTTGGGGTTTTGGCTTTTTTTTTGTTCCCTTAAATCTCAACACATCACTTTACTAATACCAGCATTATTTATATTATTATTAATTTGGGTACTCAGTTAACATTTTGAAAGACCACAATTCTCTGACCAGCTGGCCAACTAACCAGAGTGTCATGTAACTGTCAAATCTTAACAAGTATCTTAACCTGCAGCAACTTTCCATTCCACTCTTTGAAAAATATTCTTGAGAGTGAGGTCACTCTTCTATTTTATGTTCTCAGCAACACTCAGTCAGATTTACTCATCAGATTTCCAATTTCACTCTTGAGACATTTCTGCTCAGAGTGAAATATTCTTGAGGAAAAAATGTGAGTGAAATTAATGCACAGTAAAATTAAGTTTGTCCTTGGTGGTTGTTAATGAAATGGTGTCTGCAAGGTTGAAAGATGACTTTACTTTTGTGTCTCAATTTGATGGATTAAGGTACGTAGAGGTTTTTGTTGAGGTCACCCACCTTTTAATCAGAATACAATGTACTAGCAAGAAGGCATTCGATCCCAGCATGTGTCTCCCCTGAACTCCCTTGGCTACTTGTATGTACATGAATGTTGCCATGCTATGACATAAAACTGGAATTATTGAAATTGAAAAGTATTTTTTCCCAAAAGAAACCAAAATAGTCACATCAAAATTGAACCAATTTTGGATTCACGCTTTTTTTTTTCCATTTCCATTTCTACCATTAGTAGTACAGATTCAACATTATCACCACTGATGTTGCGTGGAGAGGATAAGTGACCATCAATACAGGCACCGTACAGTGTTTTTGTTTTTGTTTTTGGACTGCCAGTTCTATAGCTGGCAGACCACTTAGGCAAATCTTGTGTCACAGGTTTGCACCATGGGATCCTCACATGTACTGTTGATGAGGTCAAAGGTCATGTGCCCACAGCTTAAAGGTCATGGCAGCAACGAACCGCTTATATTCAATGACCCACATTTCACAAAGAACAATTGAGTCCTGGCTTAACGTTTAGGTCAGGACAAAGCCTACTGTTTCCCCTAATCGACGCATTTTCATTACTTTGCACACATGGAGAAAAAACATGCACATAGCCATTGCAAAGTCATTAATTATTAATGCACCCAGGGCATGTGTGATATTTAACAAATTGATTCGTAGGAAAAAAGCAGAATTGTTTTTTATTTTGCATTTATGCTCCCCCTATTTAATATCATTATAGAGTAAATCAAACGTTGTGATATTAGTTGACATGACTGGTTGCATCTTTGAAACAGTATTTGTGAAACCGAACGAAAAATTAGCTGGAAGTTCCGGGCTGAAGTTTCTACATTATTTCAACTTGGGGAAACACGTGTGAGACATAGGTGTGAGCAGGTTTGCTCGATTACTCGGAGGAGATCATTTTTTGCCTCTTTAACTCGACTAGAATCTTCATCCTCATCGGGTTTTTAAAATGTAATAATATAACCATTGACTAAAACAAATTAAACATGTAAATAGATTCGAAATAATTGCATTAAGAAAAAGAAAGGCATGAAAAAGTGACTTGGCTGGATTTTTTTTTGTTTTTAAAACAGCCGTGCTCGATCGTCTGCGGAGGTAAGTTAGCAGGCATAGTAAATGATAATTTAATGATTATAGAAACAAAATTCTGGCATTGGATAAATTAATAAAATGAACAAGTGTGCAAGTTCTTTTGTATGAAATTCCTTGATTGTTACAAACATGTCAGGACTCCCTTATGAAGTAATTAAATCATGTATGGGAATCTCCCGCGTGGAAGTATATGTTAAATTAACAAACTTTGGAAACACCCGCCCACAAAAATTCCACTGTCAACAACTACTTCGCGTCAATTTACATTCTGATTGACAGAATAAAAAACTGACACATACGGGTTTTAAAAACATCCACGGTTTAGATGGGAAATGAAATTGGGATTCCATCTCGCATTAAACTCCCCGTTAATTATAAAAATGCTTGTGGCGAAAAATAATTTTAAAGGTCTGGTATATAGCTATTCACGGATCTCTCGCCCGCACACGTAAAGTGTTTTCATGTACATACATGTAAACTCATTAATTATTTCACTGAAGACCAGGGCTAAAGCACGTGTGATATTTTAAAAATTGAGCATCATAAAAAGTACTTTACAGCAAAACGATTGGTATTATAATTTTCGTATTTATTGCAGCACATTCAATTCAATCATAGTCAACGAAGATGAGATGTAATTCGACATCTTGAGCTATATTGATTGCAAATTTGACAATTTTTTTGACGCCAAATAAGAAAATTAAAAATGGGATTTGTAGGGTTAACACGTGTGTGGGGAATTCGGAGGCTTGCGTCACGGGAGTATTCCGCAGGCTCTGCAGCTTCTAATTAAATCATAATTATCGTATTTGGCCCTTAGAATTGCCGAGTATAACTACATAAAGTGTTACATGAGAAATAAAGTTGGTATTTGAAAAGAAAGGAAATATCGCCGTTGGTATTTATATTATTTTTTTAAGCTTTTGTTCAAGAGTAAAACTTAAGTATTATAAAATAACAAGGCAAATAAAAAAAACTTGGGGCCCATGGATATCCAATGGACTTCCCATGCATGCTTCAAGAAAAGTGTGATAGACGTTCAAATCTCCTCTAAAGTAGGTTTTTTCTTCCTTCTTCACCTTCGCATAATGGATTAATTAACGAAATCCGGATTTTAAAACACATGGATTACGTCTTCGGAATACCCTTATTCCACCCCTTCCCCCCCCTACAATCGTCTCTAAACTCTTCCTCTCCTCTCCTCACTCACCCTATGAACCTAAATAGTTTATTTTCAAAAATTTTGCTATTTCAAACATGTTTTACTTGCGATTGGGGGTGGAGTTTTAGTAAAAGGACTTCTACCGTGATGAACGTTTTTATTTGGTGTACTCGCATAAAATGAGCGATCCATAACGAAAACGTTATTCCGATTAAAGAATGCGTCGCAATTTGCTCGTATTTTAGGGGTTGCATTGCAAACTAGGTGTAGTTCGTCCTTCCCATGTACACTCCAAAGAGACGGGGAGCTTGAGATACCACTAATAAATACAGATTTTCGGATATAAACTTTTGATAAAATCGATGGTGGTCCATACCTAACCAATGATATGAACTCAGTGAAAGGAGTTAATAAAAATATTGGGAGCTAATAAAAAATATTAGCAAGTTGTATCGCCCGTGATCGCTATAGGCCTATAGGCCAGGATTTCGCATTTGAACTTGTCATAGTCGGCAACATACAGCTTGTAAAAATGGTTAATGGACCGGCACTCAGTGAAGGGTTAATAAAACAAATATTAGGGAGCTAATAAAAAATATTACAGTTGTACGCCCGTGATCGGTGCTACAGCAGGCCAGGATTTCGCATTTGCACTTGTCATAGTCGGCAAACAATACGGCTTTTAAATGGTATAACGACGCCCGTTTAGGCCCATTTCTGCATACTGTGGTTTTAATTAAAGCTTGTTTCAAATGACCGAAAATAGAAAGGTAACAAAATAAAGGGAGCCGGTGGAAGTGTAAAGGAGTAGGACAGAGATATCGGTTTGAGATATGTCACGCCGTGAACGCAATCAGAACGCGTTAGTACGGAAAAGTCCTGGTAAAATTTGTGCGTTGGAGACGTGACTTCTAGAACACTAACGCAGGAAACTAACGCCAAACTCACGCGTTAGTTTGCGTGAGCTCTATAACTCTATCCTGAGAAGACAGTACTGTGAAAAGAACCTCTAAAATTGATTTTTTCCTAAATGTTAGCTGTCTGTCTGAAAATAACAACATTAAGAGAAAGTAGAGGGAGACGATCATTCAAAAACTGAGAACTTACATATTTCAAGTTTTTCTTTCATATTTCTGTTTTAAAGCTTTAAACAAAAATTAAGGGTCCTTCTAGTGGAACTTAGTCCTTGGATAAAAGTTAAGACAGAGGAATAAAGTTCTTTTGTGAATACGGCCTTTGAATATAGCTAGGTGCGAAGGCCGAGAGACCCAGCAAAAGTGTAGTTTATTATAGTTGGTTCTAATGTATTTTTGTTCAATTATCTAGAAGCCTTGAAGGACGAGGGAGAGTTTGTGCACGTTGGGAAGTGCAGGGGCGGGTATATAAAATGGGTGGCAGGAAGTGCTTGGGTGGTAAAGGAGTGTTGTTGAGGGAGGAGGAGGATGTGGTTCATCCGTTATGTAAGACTTCACGGAATTAGCCTAGCACGACGAACAATATTTCTATAAAAATGATCAAAGGATTACAAGTATGTACAGCTTTAGTCCGTAATTAAAATAGTCTAATCTCAGAATATCTTACACAAGGGGACACAACCAAGGATTTTGGAGAGCTGTGTTGTGGATTTGGGGGAAGGGGAATGGTGTTGTGGATTGGGGGGAAGGGGAATTGTTAAAGTTGGGCCAGGACGCCAGGGGAAACTGCAGAGTTGAGGCAGCGGGTGCTGGTGGTGTTAAGTGGAGTGCCTGAGTGGTATTCTGTGATTGTAGGGACATCCAGGGCTGTTGTGGAGGGGCAGCTGGGGGTTTTTGAAGTGATGAGCACTGGATGTTGGGGGGGGACTGACCAGTGGATTGGCAGAGGGTAATGGAGTGTTGGGCAAAGGTGCCATATTTTGGATGGGGGGGGGCCACAGCGGTGGGCTGTAGGTTAAATGACGTAGTGTTGGGAAACTGAGGTGTGCAGGTGTTGGGATGGGCACATGGGGGGTTCGGAAGTTGGGAAGAGTGAACTAGAATTTCTTAATGACTAAAAATGTCTCCCATGTGAAAAAAAAAACATCTGAAATGTATTTTGTTTTTCTTGGTTTATAGGTAAAGATGCAAGGAAGATTCATCAAACAAAACTGGTGACGAAGACGTACATCATGTAAGTTAGCATTGATGTTCAGCAATCAGCAGGCCTCTAGCATGAAGCGTTTATAAAGACACTAGAGGGTCCAACAAAAAAGAGTCAAAATTTTAAATTGGCAGAAATAGCCTTTAGGCAGACTCAGGAGATTATGATAATATAATTGTTTTGTGTAGTTATAGTAATAAAAAGAGTATCTAGTACATGTATTTTGGATAGTCACCTAATAATGATTAATTCCAAATTTTGAGATGAATCGGAATTTCTTTTTCATGCAGTACCATTGTACCAGCATAATAGTGCCAAAGCATACCATGTACAAATCTGGATATTTTTGAGTCATACTGTCCGTACGGACAATTACTACAACACGTAATTGAATGAGATCATATCCTTTGAGCCTCTGTTTCTTCTTTTTCTGTAAGTTGTAAGTTAAAAAATAATGATGACTTTTTTTTTTGAATTCCACAAACTGTCCTTCCATTATACGCTAGTTTGCAAATTCAAAAATTTTTGAATCTCTGGGTGAATATGATAATGTCTTAGTGTACCTAAAGGACCAAAGCAGCTCTGGACCGACCAGTTACATGTAAACGCATTCAGACACCTCTGACGTTTCCATTTGCAATCCCTAATCCAAAATAATGATTAAAATTTTGCATCAGAAGTGGGAATCAAATCCACGACCTTCCGATCACCAGACCATTGCTTTACGGCAGAGCACCGCATAAGCCATGAATCTCGAGCTGGCAGAAGATAATTTTTTGTAATACTTAAAGGTTCGTGATTCCAGCCCCTTCTGTTGTGTTCATGTTTCGCTAGATATCCGTGAGAAAAGATTCAATGTTCCCAAAATTTCAGTGATCTGATCTGGTGTTTTGGTGTTATGAGCAAAATGTTTGTATCACAATCTCCCATAGACCACTGTAAAGTAATTTGAAAATTACAAAATTGCAGAGACGAATCAAATTTGCACGTTCAGATTGGGCACACATACTATTAATTAGCCTGACAGTTCGAAGATATAAAATCCGTGTTGGTTAAATCAGGTGAACGAGTGTGGATCACGAATGCCATTTAAATAAATACAATAACAGAATAAAACGCACAAAAAACATATTTTTCTGTCTTGATGGGGCTACCTACTTGGCCCTTAGACGCTTAACTCCTGCAGACAGTAAGACTGAAATGGTCCAATTTTTGTTTACTTATTCTGCTTTTGGTCTTATTGCACAGTCGGGTATGTTGTGAAATCTAAACTTGTTCAGACATAAAAGTCTTATTTTCGATGTTTTTTGTTTGTTTGTTTGTATTTTTTTTTTCAATTTTCAAATTAGCAAATTCACAGATAGCTTAAACATAATTTTGGTAACTGCTCTTGTATTCATGTACCCTGCATATTCAGAATACATGCAAATGGCCCAATTGTCTATGCACCAAAAATAGCACCAGATTGGATGGTATTTTGGGGTCACTATAAAACTTAAGACCTAAGACCCCTCTAACTATAAAACAGTATAAGGACCCCCACAAACTATAAAATAGAGCCACGACTAGAAACTAAAGGACCACTTAGTCTGGTTATAAGTCACCCTGAATTTTACTTATTTCCATAATCATGTTTTTCACTTTCAAAGATGACTACATTGATTTTGTCCAGTATGACCATTATTGAACCAGCACAACTAATGGGACCAAAATGAGTGAGGGGCACGATTTTCAAGTATGCCAGTGTCTCATTAAGTAATGATTTATTACCACATTAGCGTCATTTCGCTTTCCATCTGAGCGTTAAGTGCATGTAGCATTTTCATAGAGGAAAATATCATTCTGGGTTTTCTAACTTTATGTTGTTTTGTAGATCTACTGGTACCGTTATGTATCTGCTATTTTTCTGTACATTAGTATACAAGTAATGAATGTCATGAATGGTAAGAATATTTTCATTTGTGGAAAGATCAAACGTTCAGTCAACAAAGTGTTAGCCCAAGTTGAAGGACTTTCATCTTTCAACGAATGAAAATATTCTTTCCATTGCACAATAGGGTCTATTTGTTTTAGAAAATCTCAGTGCCATTGGCAAGCTTTGTATGAAATTAAGCTCAGCCTTTTTCCTTGCATGCAAGGTTCAGGGCTAGCCCTAAAATACATGTTGACTTACATTTTACCTACTATAATATATCCACTCTGCTTAAACATGGTCACCATCCCCCATGGCCAGGAATTCAATGGAACCTGCTACAAACATGTTTTTGGATTTGTGGCAATGAATCCCTAAAAAAGGTCTCCTCGGTACCAGGGGACAAAGATTTAGTAAAAAAGTGTTCCATTAACACAATTGCGTGATCATTCAGAGAAAAGTCTGAGAAAGTAGATTCAGATAACCACCGTACTTACTCCCCCTAATAGCCCCCATACCTCATGCAGCCATCGTTTTGCATAAGAGGGTGTAACATACTCAATTGAAGAGCCGTGTGTAGCCCAAGTTGACACTGCATCACTTAAACTTTCTACTTACAATCATGTTCGTGATGGAAAGATCTAAATTTTCACGAGAAGTTAGCGGAATCATGTCAAAAATGGCATTTTGCTGGTCTGAAATGTTTGGACCACAAACAATGTAGACCGAGCGAGTGATAAGAAAGCTAAGGCTCACGTGTAGAAGAAAGCTCATCACGCGTAACAATACGTAGCGACGGGATTGGCTGAAACACGTGAAAGGGCCCATTCCTATTAGGCTTTGTGTAACTTAACATTATATTTTATTCTTTTTCTTTACCAGTACATAGCATTCCATCATACAAAATTAAAGGACCATTGCATCATTTTACCAATTTATTAGAAATTCCCTTCATTTTTTACCAATTAAAGGTCATCCCAAAACGGGCTGCAAAAACCACTGGTCACAACCCACCAAACCACAGGGTGCACGAATCCACACGGGCGGTGACCGTTCTTGTTGCTGGCACAAACTGAAACATGATCGTTCCCCAGGTTTTGCTCACGCAAAGGCAATCTCAAATCCCAGACTCCCTACAGCACTGCAACAATGATCATAATATAGCATCATGGATGGCGATCTCAAAGTTCTGTATGTGTGCATTAGGTGACCCGCAATTTGGTGAAGATGATTTGCAACAGAACGAACTTGGGACAAAAATGCCACCGATGGAACATAAAGACACAGTATGTGACGTTTGCATTCCCGCATACATCATTTAGTTTATAAAGTTTGATAATTCACGTATTCCTGTCAAATGTTGAAACTCGGTTAAATTTTCAGGCCTATTAAATTTATTTACAGCTTTCGAATGTAATGGGTGTGACAATGATAACATTACATCACAGAATTCCACAACCGTTTATATTTATTTTTAAAAAATCAAGCTGTTGTAGTACCAGCAGTCTCCAAATATTGAAGAGTGACACGGGACATTTGAACAATAGTGCCTCCTCAAATTGTAAAGTTAATATTTTTGCTGGTTGTAAAAGCTTTTTATTTAGTAAGCCCTCGTCTAAAGTGTGCCTTGATACTTCAAAAAAAAATGACACAGAACCAACTTCTTCTCCAACTCCATCTATTCTCATTTACAATGTTGCTTCATTTACAGTTTCATGGACTTTTGGTCCAGCAGTTCAAGAAGGACTACCCTTGGGACGAAGTGGGGAGTATATTAGTCTCCCGTAAATTTGGCATAAATTATCAAGTATAAAACATGTTTCTAGTTTTAATGGACACAATATTTCTCCAGTGAATCAATATGATTGGCAATGCAAACCACAATACTCCCCATGGAGGCAGGAAGTATGAAATTACTAAATCAGCTACTACCCCTGGCTCATTATGAAATTTGTGCTTACATTAATTGCATTCCTTGTGGCCAAAGAGGGACAATATGAGGGCAAATTGTTGGGGTGGCAAACTAATTGGATCGGGTGGGAGGGTTGTTCATTCCAACGTCCAGTATTAAAGTCCATGGACACGGCTGAGTAGAACATTTCTTAAATTCTTACATTTTCGTACCTTTGTAAACCTCAACATATCCGATCATATCACAACACAGATTTTCAAAGTGAACCCGGGAAGTGTTTATTTCAAGGATAAATATACCCAAACTGACAGGGCCTTCTCCTGTTTTCGCGAACGAGCGTATCAGATCTGGAATTGGATTTGAACCTGTTTAATGACGGTCAGAGTGCCAGTGGTAAAAACAAAGCTCACACGTGGCTAACCGCACCGCACACGCCAGATATCTCTCCTTGTCAACTTGAATAAAGCTATTCTATTCTGTTCTGATTCTCCTTGTCGGAACGGTCACCGCTGGTGCACTCGTCGACAATACAGCGCATTATTATCGTAAATTTTCCGGCAACCAATCACGAAAAAATTATTATGCCATATGATACACAAAAAACAAAACGACCGATTAATTATCACCGCGAGAAAGTCATCAACTATGTAAGTATGTACGAAAATGGTCCACGCGCACGTCCGTACCACGATGACGATCATGACGCGTATTTTTGTGTATTTGTTACTCGGCGTCATTTCCAGGTCATCGCTGCAGCCGAGATAATTCAACTTTCGTTTTTGGACTTTTTTCCTTTGAATTGAAAGCTTGTCCAAAAACACATGATATTATGGCCAAAGTTTTATCAATATATGGTTTCTCATGATGCTTCATGCAGATCTTACATTGATGCCAATACATACTATGAATGAACCATTTTTGGTGGTATTTGGTATTATAGTACCTGTTTAAAGCATATGTCCATTGGACCTAGGTGGACCTGATAAGGGAGGCTTGTCTTATGCAGCCACCTTGCTCGGAGAAACGTTCATGTGACTTGGCGTTTTTAGTAGACCAACCTGGTACTCGAGAAGCCCCATAGATGCACTTAACTTAAATTACTAACTTCGATATTAACTATTTACCAAATTTGGTCCCAGTTGTATAAGGATAGGTAGTGCTGGTCAGGATGTTGTTGTTTTATAATTAATAACAAGGCGAACTCCACAATCGTCGCAATTCAATAACATGTTGATATTTGTTGTGAAATTGAATATATGACTGACCAAAAAGTCATGGTTGTATAATTATTGATTAGGCCTATTGAATGCCATGGACTAAGGTGAAGATGTAGGGAGATGTTCAGATCTCCACACCACAACCAGGAAAAAGTGCACTTTTATTAAGGGCAGTGTCAACCTAGTGCTTTTGTTTTTACACAAAATTTCTGATTTTTTGCACCATTTTAAACATCAACTGTGTTCTATTCCAGGCTTCTTTAAAAAGCAGGGGCAAGGGGAATTTACCCCTGCTAAAAGCCAAAATGCCCCTGGTTCTGTGAAATTTAAAACTCTGTACATTTGTATAGACCAGGGGCAATAAAATGTTATTTTAAAAACACCAAAAACATTGCTTCCTGGATTCTGAAGCCTGATCTAAAGCCACATGGTTTTCTATCATTACCAACAAAAGGTTATCCACTGCCAGGACCAATCCTTGCTGAGCTGTATTTTTTGCCCAGATTAAAAACAACTATTTGACCATTAAAGTCACAAAAAACAATGGTCTTTAACGGCGGAAATTAGTTACGCACACTAAAGCAGTTCAGGCGGCCCACGCAAGGAACCAAGCATCGTGTGGCGTGGTGAATTTGAATTTTTGCTGCGTAATGAAGCGTTCGCGTGTTTAATGTACTTTTGGGCGAACGCATCTTGGAAAAATGAAAAAAATAATATTGAAAAATGTTAAAACCAAAGAGCTAATTTAAGGACAGGGATGAAATTCAAATTCTTATGATCCTCAAGTTAGAGGGACAAAAGATGTGTTTTGATTCATATTAGTGCATAAAGATGTATTTTTAATCACTGGCACACATTAATCCCTTTGAAGTTCAAAGGTTAAGTCTTCAAAGGAAAGTTATTTGAGAAGGAGGCAGCTTGAAAATGGCGAAGAAAAAGTTCAATTTATTTTTCTAAAAAACACTGATTTTCTCAATGTTCCAATTTTTGCAAAATTGGCCAATTTCAGGCCAACTCCAAAAAATACCGAAGTAGTAGTAAAAGGTGAGGTTTTTTTGAGGTGTAAACTTTCCTACGATAGCAATCGACATCTTTCTTAGGAACGGTTTTTCTAAATTGTTCTTTTTGGATTACAACTAAAGATATTCTCCAATATATACTCAAATTTTGATAAGAAAAATTAAAAATCACACTTTTTGACATTTTAACTAATATTTCGAAAAAGAAGCTCTATTTTTAAAAAAAAAGGAAAAAAAAAAAAAGTCCAGTCCCTAACAATTTTCTCTTATTCTAAAAAATAAATAAGAAATCATGGAAATTATTGCCTTGTCTGAAAATTTTGGGGCAAAAAACATGTTTTTTTAGTATTTTTCTCAAAATACGGAAAGTTTAATAATAAAATGATTTTTTTTTTTTTTTTTTTTTTTAATTTCTTTCTAAAAATGTAACTTTCATTACAATTAATCCACGTTGCAGAGAGTTTACAAAACCAAAATAGAACTAGATACTCGGAAAGTTCAGGGTGACACTGTCTTAAAGCAATTTTAGCACATTTTTGAAGAGCGCCCCCAAATTTTTTGAAAATTTGAGATTTTACACGGTTTGCATGGTAAAAAACTGGCTATTTTAAACTATAAAAAATGTGAATGGTTAAGCTCTACAATGGGCTATGTGTCGCAAACGAAGGGAATTTTGTAACTAGAATAATTAATATCGGGATTCCCCGATAATAATCACGGCCGCTGATGGACACGGCCGTCCTTCCAATATGAAATAGCGCCTGACCGATCTACGACTCATATATAGTTGTTTTTTGGTTTGAAGGCAAAAATCAAGTTTTAGGTCATTTTCTTGAGGTGGCATATTTCATCTGGAGACATTTATAAACTTAGCATCCAAGCTTCTGCCGTAATGTCATCTAGGATCCCAAGTTATAATTACAAAAATCGCTATTTTATAAATACGCATTCATTTTTGAGCCATTCTCGTTTACAGGTGTAGTTCTTGTAGGTTTCAGACAATTACAAATAGCTGTGCCAAAAATATAAAAATCAAAAAATATCAAATTTTGAAAATAAGGGCGCTCTTCAAAAATGTGACAATATGCTTTTAAGGCAATTAATAGCACTTTTTTTTGGAAAGAGCCACCCCCAATTCCAATATGAGATCAGTTTGTAATTGTCTAGCAAAATAATCTGGCCAAACGGTAATGACTCAAAAGTGCGTATTTGTCACAAATTGGAACTGGATCCCGGATTGTTAATTAACAATGAGTTGGAACGCTACATTCTGTCTGTCCATTGTTAAATAGTGCCACCTCAAGTAAATAACCTCTAACTTGACATACTGACCAAACGGAACAACTAATGGAGGAGCGGAGATATAACATGGTGAATTTACTGGACTATTTAATTTTGGGCATTTCCAGCAGTCACTGAATTTTATTGTTGATATGATATATTAATTTCCAAATTACATTCCTTTTGGCAGGACATAGACAAGTTTCAAGCTTACCATTCACAGGTAGGTATTTACTAGCCCAATTATCAATGCAATTGCAAACTGTGCAAAAATCTCATTTTTTTTTTTAATTAGGGAGCACTCTTCAGAAAAAAAAGTGCTTGTTTGCTGTTATGCTTGAACGTTTAAAACTCCTACAATTTGCAAGAAATTTATAGAGATGTGTTGTATTTCCGAATAAGATGACTACAACTTGGACAGCTATCATAATTACGGTGTTGGGGCGGGCACATACATGTAGAGAAGTAGAAGATACTGCAATGTTATACCGGACCGAAAACACTTTGAGAGGGCGTACTTCCTGATTGTTAAAAGGGGGGCGGAGCTGGGGGGAGGAAGCTCTCAGCGCAGATCGCACGTGGTCATTGACCCAATGCAGCAACAGAGATTTCTCTCTTAGGTGGTCAATCAGAGACAAGTGGTTTTTTTTTACCGCGGTAAATTACGCAGAGAATCAGGGAAGTAACGTGCTCGTCTGAACCCGTAATGATATGAAGATAGATGTTGAATTACATGGCCACGATTGTCCAAGTTAATGAGTTAATGTGGGTAAATAAAGCAGTGTAAAGTAACTTTTTGAAATGTAGTCGTGAGAGCTGATTGTTGCCTTTGGAGGGATCGGAAAGCACTGAAAGGAAAAAATGTGGTGGAGCAATGGAGCAATATGACAAACAGTGTTTTGATTCTGACCAATGTAGACCAAAGGCTTGTTTTGGGGTCATGTTCTTTGGATTACTACATAAATAGGCAGATGTTGGGTTTAAAAAAAAACTGCCTTTGTAATTAAAGATGACATAAAGATCAGTATTTAAGATGACATTGTCACCTATTCACATTAAGTGTGATTTATTTTAATTGGAAATAATTTTTTTTTTATTAAACATGCAAGAAAGATGTAAAGGTGCTATTTATTAACTTTCATCATTATGTGCCTGAGGCAAAAAAAATGAAATGTAAACTATTGCACCAAAAAAAAGGTGGCAGTGCAAATGCTAGCAATGGCCAAGCAAGGTCTGCAGAGGGAAAGTATAAACCCACTTTTCATGTGAATGGTGGAATGACCAATTTATGGTAACATGTACATTATGAAAATATAATTATAAGAATATATCATTCTTTTTCCAAGATTACCCAGATGAGGGTTTCCAGAACCTTGGTATAGCCCAAAAGCACTGAAAACGCATACCCAAAGAAAAGAAAACTCTGTCCGTAACGATGTTGTTATGTCCACTAATCGACAACATCCCAGCTCATCAGCAGAAGACGGCAACTACCCCAAAATATCCTCTTTGTTGAAACGTGCTCAGTGGTAGCGTTTTTTTGTAGTGTCAAATCTGAAGAAAAAAAGCAACTTTGATTGCCTGCAAGATGGAGAGTCTAAAGTTACGTTACGATTCAAAAAGGTGCTTCGGTCAGAGGAACATAAGAGGTGTCTGCATGGTCATTGGTTGGGCCATCACCAGGAAAGGTCTACGGATCAGACTTACAGAGGACAAAACTTCTGTCTAGAGAGACGCAGGTTAAAGTGTTTTGAGAGTTGAGTTTCTTCCATGATCCTTAAAGGTGATTGGCCAGCCAGGCAACATCCTCTACCACTGAAGTACAAAAGTGTTTTCTGCCATTTCAGTGGCATCCTTTGAACTCTATTGCCACTCCAACCTAGATGTTAGATGTTTCAGATGCAGATAGTGAGGAAACAGTGTGGGGTGATGATTGTGACACAACAAAACTATAGCCAAAGTTTCAACCAAACCACAAAAACTTAATATTGGTTTCCAACATTAAAGGTGGCAACAAGAGATTTTCACATATCGGGTGTCCCCCCAAAAAATTGAAAGTACTAAAATAACTAATTTTTTGCCCCTAGTTAAAGCTTTCAATCAAAATATCTGTATCTGAAAGGTAAGGTACATGTAGAAGATGGAAAGTGCCTTTGGTTTAAAAATGTTAAATTTGTTATTCATAGAAGTACGGAACAAATTTTAGGCCTATGTTTTCTATTGAAATTATAAGCAATAATAAATCACTTTTTTCTCTTTTAAGTGCATTCTGTGGAGCCAAATACAAGGCAGAAAACTATTGGGCGTCTTATATGATGGACGAAAAAACATACTTTGTGGGGACACATATTTGGTGTGCTTCAAAATTATTGTTGCACTTTAACGCCCAATCTTCAATTGAATATTCAAATACACTTCTCCTGACGCTTTAAACGTGTTTTTTTAATCCCCAATTTCATGTCCCATGTTGCTTGAAATTTCAATTCAATTCAATTGGCTCTCCTGAAGAAACGTGTTCCAATTCCAAATCAATTCCTCAGTTCTCAGTGATTTCAAATTCCACTTTAACCTAGTGCCAACCCCACTGTTTCTCCTGGGAGTGAGTGAAGGAAGAGGAAGAGTGGGAAGAAGAAAGGCAGAAAAGTTGGGTCAGTCTCGAAAACAGGGACCCCTTGGGGCCCAGTCCATGACCGGTGATGATACCCAATACGATGGTGCTGTCGTGGCCATATGTGTCTTCATTTGATGACATCATCGCTAACATCCGGGACTTAGCTATGTTAGCTAGTGCCGTTTTCTTCACTTAGTGCTGTGGGATTTTGGCAAGATTCAGTTGGTTTAGGTGTTAAAGGGGCATTTCATTTTTAGTGAGCAACAAAATCGTCCCCCCCCCCCCCCCCCCCCCCCCCCCCACCCCCCCCCCCCCCACCCCCCCCCCCCCCCCCCCCCCACCCCCCCGGACCTTACTGAAAAAAGGCGAGATATTTATATTATCGGAACGCTAGCCTTAGTAACCATGTGTACCAAATATTACGTGAAAATTGGTCACATTTGTAAGAAAATTCGTGATTTTGATATTTTTGTCTGTAAACGGACAGAAATTTACAGCACAGTGGCTTGGTACCTGGAAACAAAGAATTACTTCATAACACAAAATGCAAGATCGGAATCAACTCAATTTTGTGAATAAACTTTTCTCAAGGATATCTGCGGAACCGAAGAAAACTGAGGTGCTGGAATCACGAAAGGCCACCTTCATTTGTGGCTAAAGGAATTTAAAATCAAACTCCAAGGCATCACATTGATATTTGATTCAGAGCATTTCAATCAAAATCAAATCTTATCCAATAAGGTAATAAGGGGTTCTTAACTGGTAGAAGTAACTATACGAATAGATCCACTAGCATATGTTTTATTGGACATGTGAAGTCCACCTCTTATACAAAAATAATTTGAAAAAAGATAACCCTAGGTAAAATTCAGTAAGGTTTTTACGTGAGCCAGTGATCGATCACAACTACTTGATAAATCGATGTTTTAAGATTACTGATGTTAAATATGGTGTATGGCATTACTACCAAGTTAAAAGTGAATTTTTTGAATGACAATGATGTCAAATTGGGGCGAAACATTAGACTGGCACCACTCACATCAATCCCTGTTGGATGTACTTTCGATAAGTTTCAACAAGGTAATGAGGTGATATCACTTATAACATTCAATGTTTCTGTATAGATAAGTGTACATTTTTGTGTCGACTGCAAGGTTTGACGGATGAACCTACCAGTCCCTTAATTCTGTCTGGTTGGCTGTGTTTCAAAGGTTAAAGGTTCTCATTCGAGAAAAGGCAATTGGCTACAGAAAGTATGGTCTAGATTCCCTTGCGGATATATTAGGTCAAGGGTCACATACCAAAGTCAAAGGTCATATGAGGGCCAGTTAAGCAATGGATGAAAAATCAATTTGGCATTTCGACAAAGTAATGGTCCAATAGCTACAGAAATTGGCTTCATAGATGCCCCTTGGGAAGATCTATATGATAATGAGGTCAAGGGTCACATACCATGGTCAAATGTCATGAGTCAAGTTATAAAATAGGCAGAAACTATCAAATTAGCTTCATCAAAAAATCCAATAGAGTGGACAGAACTTGGATCTTAGATGCACCTTGTGACCTTGGAACTTTCATATGATGATGGGTCAAATGTCAACATACAGAGTTCAATCAATATGAGTTTAAAAATAGGCTGAAAACAAATTGTTCCCATTTTTTTTCAGAAGTGATAGTGAAAAAGTCCAATGCTTCAGAGCCTGGAGTATGATGTCCCCTTGGGAATTTTCATAATGACCAGTCAAGGGTCACTGCCAAGGTCAGATAAGTCATGAGTGCAAGTTATAAAATGGGCTGAGGGCCTTACATGCAACTGGGAATGTCATCATATGAGTACAGGTCAAGTCGTCATTTGCATGTCAAGTCATTCTGATGTCAAGTATAAAATAGGAGTGAAGGAAATTAAATAGCGAAAAGCAAGTGACACTCGTGGTTTGAGAACCGCTTTGTTTTAGCAAATGGCACCTCTATTACTCTTGTCTGCTCAAATGCTCATGTGATCACTTGCAAGTTTTTAAAGGGATTATAATAAGTTTTGGCAAGCTAAATAAAAGGTGACAAACAGCTATGTATGAATAGCCACTTTGTGGTCTACTTGGAATATGCAATATGTGTTAATGATTAGTGGACTAGATGTAAATAAACCTTTCAGAACAAATTCAGTTTGTTGTTATATTTAAAAGTGTAAAACAGCTTGTATATGTATATAGATACATCCCTTGAAGTCTCTATATTGTATTTCCACACATGGCATTTTTCTCGGGAAATTTTGGTCAACCCTGCATGACATAGTCTTTGTCAAAGATGCACTCAGAATTATAGTAAACTTGGTCTGTGCATGCATGTGTCAAAGTATTCTTGATCATTATAGGGGAGTGTACCCACTAATTTATTTCTTGTGCCATCTTATATCAGTGGCAGATTAAGAGTCAGCAGTGTCAGCACGCCGCTGCCATGGCCCCCAAAAATGCTCTCAGGCACCATCCCCCAAAAAATGAAAAAGGACAATACTATGCATCAAATCGCACCAATTTAAGACCAGACTGTTTTCACTTCTGAGAAGGGTACAAGGCCACCCCCTCAGACACCCCTAGTCGCACTAAAGTGCGACATTGCGTAGCTTCATGACGCTAAAGGGCCCCTCCTTAAGCTGCTGACAGGGCCCTTTTCCCTTAAATCCGCTGCTGCTTTATATGTCAACCTTGTTTGACAACAAGCATTCAAACAGTGCCCTTACTGTGTATTGCCCCCAAAACAAATGCAGAAAGGCAATGCGCAGGAGATCCGGTGCTATACCACACCGTATACAGGGCCTGTAATCAAATAAAAAAATAATAAAGGACAAACACGACAGTGAAATAAAGAAAATTAGAGCATTTTATTAAAGCGTAAACATTTTTGCCATGGTTGCATGGAAAGATCGATGTCATTACAGAGGTACATACAGCGGACTCTGACATTACCTGCTGGTGATATGAAAACTTGATATGATAATTTTTCTAGGCAACTATACCTGTGGATGGTAATGCTCAAGACTATATTTGTCATAAAGAATGGATTTTTAAGCAAACTAATTCAAGATGATGACAAGTGAAAATGCCAAATTTCTGTTGTCCAAAATGAAAATCAAAATGAGCTTGGTTTGACTTGTATGAAATGATGGACGTGGGGTAGACAGGACATGCCATCGCAACAGAAAACTTGGCGGTAAGAGGGGCCCTCAAACACAAATAACAGACTTAAAGGTGCTTGTTCCGATTTATGTCTATTGTGTTCTCTACTTGATATGAGAGCCTGACACTTGCACAAATGCCCCATCAAGTACCATGGGAAACAAAGTTGTGGTTTTGATGGTAGACGCAATAACGCATATTGCAAAGCCCTATTCAATACTGTGCAAATTGATGGTTACCATTAAAACGGCAGTTTTATGTTTATATCTGGGAATGAATTGATTTGAGGGCTCATTTCAGGACAACAATGAGAAAAATACATCCTTTTATCTTATATCAAAATCACTACTACTACAGGGGGTCCCAAAGACGATCGAACACGCACCTTTAACCAAACCCTACCTCTGTTCACAAATGTATAAATCTAAATGACCATTATTGTAAATTACACTTTTTTTGTAACAGGATAGATCCTCTAACTGCGACAAAAATTTTTTACTAACATTATCATGCTATTATTGGATTTTTAAGCACATAGCAGTTCCACAAATTACTGTTTGGAAATCCCCAATGCCCATATCGAGCATGTAGTGTCTTACACCTCGGAAATGATGAAACAGCTAATGAATGAGTGAAGACACATACATGGTGCTATTTCATATTGGAGGTATGTTTTTTCAGTGGCCGTCATTAAAATGGAATTTGAGCTTTACCATTCACGGTATAGTTTACTAGCCATGTACCAAACTTAACCTTTGAGAACCATCTTGTTTTTTTTTTAAATTGGAGTGCTCCTAGAAATGTGCTATTGCTTTTTAGTAATCCACCTTTTCTTGCCCCCTTCAGCTTGCTCAGAGGAAGAAGCATTTGGAGTAGTCACATTGTATATTATTTTTTTAAGGCTAGGGCCAATTGCACTAAACTCTACTGCAAAGAGCCACAGGTCCACATGGGGTTTACATAAATTCGGGTAAATGTCTTTGAGCTGATTACGGGGCTTCCTTCAAAAATCATTAAATTCATCCTATCCTGACAAATCAATTGCTGTGATTACAAACTTGGTCAGAACAATTAGTAATCTAAGACCTATGTGGTTTTACATACCCTTGACCAAAGTGGTGTACAAGGCAACTATTCCACCTACATGAACATGTTTAGCCTTACTTACGTGCCAGGGAGTTATATAAAAACGATGTAGGGGAAAATACTTATCATATAATTACCAAATTCTGATTAAAAAAAAGCCTTTCTGCAGATCATTGTCACACTCCATTAGGATGATTTGAATTATGCAAGGCCGCCTCAGAATGATCATTGCTTTTGAACATTGTTTGGTGATCCACAATCTTGTCCCCCCAAATTGCCTAAAAAGTAGAGATTTTGATATCATTTGAGCTATTAGCCTTACTAGTAATGGATATGTGCCTAATCTTAAAGCAATTTGCTGTATCTGTAAGAAATTCTGCAATTTGGTACTTGTTGTGGTCTAAAAAATGGGCAGAATTTAATATGGAAACAGTGGCCAATGGACCCCTGTGATAAAAGCATTTGCTCAAAACAAAAATCGCAATTTTGGAATCAATTGAAATTTTGATAGAAAAAAATTTCTTAGCTAGTGACAGCCATTCAAAAATCTTGCGACACTCCAATAGCAATAGTTATTTTGTAACCCATTAGACCCCTAAAATAGGTGCTTGAATCATGGAATGCACTTTTAATATTAAAAAATTAACAACTCGATCATGTAGTGTTAGTATAGTGGAATAGTATAGAAAATACTCCATTATATAGTATACTCTACTTCATTATATGTAGTGTACACCTATGGAGACATAAAAGAGAAGCCTATCAGAAAACAAATACCGTACTGACCCGAGTATAGTCCCATGCTCAATTATAATCCCACCCATTTTGAAAGAATTTGAAGAATAGAAAGAAATTCTATTAGAATTCCATCATAAATTTGGCTGAAAGGCAATAGATTATATGCAATTTGTTACAATCATTTCTGTTTTGGTAGTATGATTTTCTTTACAAAAATTAATAGGTTCATGCATCAGTTCATTTACAGTCCTTGTTGATCACCTCATTTAAATTTAATTAACACAGAAAAAAAAAAATATTCAGAATAATGTTTAGCTAAGGTGGAAATGTTGATGCTTATGTGTTTCAAGTTAGGGTGGAGATCCATTTTAAATCCCAAACCCCTAAATTCAAATCAATTTCAGGTTAAAAACAGGTGGGACCATACTAGGGTCAGTACAGTACTAATGAGCAGTTGATAGTAATAGATCGGAACTGTTCCTGGTTGATTTGAATAAACTGTATTATGGAAGTGAAATTGCATTAGGCTTGACTGTTGCTTCTTGAATTTTTTTGGACCTCTCCCTAAACCCTCCAAAGATGTTTTCTATCTATAACCCCTGACATTTGTTATCTTATGCATGTAGGCCAGTGAATTTGTTAGTACCGTTGAAAAGGATATGAAAATCGGTGTTAAAGATCACATGTTTAAAAAAGGGATATTTTGTTCAATTTTAAATTTTCTCTTCGTCAAATGCTTGCGCCACTTGCAGCCCAAAGAACCAATGGCCCAAGTTTGATATAGAGTTATACAGGTGGGTCAAATGTTTGTAAGGGTTAGATCAACGGCACTGTGCCCTCACATAATATAATAATTATGGTATCTTAAGTCCCCTACATAAAGATTAACCAATTGAGCATGTTGAACTTAAAGATGCCCCGTTTTCTGGCAGGGAAAACTATTTACAATAGTTTCTATGACAGAACACATTAAATCTGTCATAAATTCCGGAACCATTCCTGATCTAAATCGGTCACAATATGCAGCCGGTATTAGCAAGCGATGCTAAGTTAAAGACGGTTAACGCGGTTTAGAAACCGGAGCAGATGCAGTGAGAGTGCCCATCATTTATGAACACAACTGGGCATTGGCAATCTCACTGTATTACCGCAACTGCATAAGCCCGTTTTCTAAACCTCGTAACTATCAGTAATGTTAATGTGCCCTCCCCCCCCCCCCAGTACGTTGCTTGAGCATAATGGGTGGGATCAAGAGAAGATATCAATAGCTTCCCACATGCCGTGCTGTCAATGGCAGGATTTTTACGGTACTGATGTGAATTGTTAGAGATGAACATGGCTACATTAAAGGCCGACTCAATTTCCGGGGAGGCAGCCCCATTTAAACAAATTGTGTTTTTTGGCATATACATAATGCGTATCCATATATACACTGTGTGAAATAACTAGGCTCAAATCGAAGTCCTCATAAAAAAAAGCAACTAACTTTAAAAATTCTGGATCCAGAAATTTTGTTATACACTGTATCTTATGGCACTGTTATAATGTACATAAATATGTACTGCATGAAAACGAAAACCCGATTCATTTTGTTTTTATTGCTACACAAAAAAAAAATATAGATTTCTCATCTCTGAGCGGCTTTAACAGTATTGTCACAAACTGGCCCTTTTAAGTATGCTCAGAAACATTCACAGACTACATGTACAAAAAATCTACATTGGAACTACTGATATTCTCTGGTGGGATCAAGGGCCTGCTTAGGGGCCTAATGTGGTCTCAGTAAGCCCCTTGACGGGGCCTCAGAAGCTCTCAGGTGTTAGTGGGTTAGCTGTCAGTTTCATCTCAAAACAGATGAACTATACTGCCATTGGAGGGGACCCGCGGGGGGAGCCCACAAGCTCGGGGTTGTGTAGATGTTGAGTGCATGAAAACAGTGTGCCCTGGGACGAGCTCCAAGTTACTCATTATATGAAGCAAACGAACTATAATTGCCTGGCCGGGGCCAGAAGCTCATGAAGTTAGGCCTTCGAGGTAGAGTCTCGCCATAGTCCTCAAACAGGTGAACATATACTGCCTCAGGCGGAGGTCCAGGGGGCACCCGGAAGCTGTCAGGTTTGTTAGCATGTTGAGTGCCTTTGAAGAACTCTAAGGTACCTCAGTATGAAGCAGACGAACTATACTGAACCTGGCGGGGTTCCAGGGTTAGTATGTTTGATAAGACTATAGGGGCGTAGACCAATATCCACTGTCTAACCCATGTTGTGTCCCAATTGGGGAGCTAGGGAGAAACCAAGTGTAAATGCCATAATAAATTATTAAAATCATAACAGTCTGTTCCGGCACACAAATGGCACATTTTTTTTGAAAAATAATAAATTTCAAAATTTTCTTTCCCAGATCAGTGACAAGGATATGTTAGAGAACTTAGCAAACATGAGCTAAAAGCCAGGGCCTCGCAGGAATTTATTTGAGGGGTGTGGATTTGCCAGCAGTGGACCTTTCGCGATGGAACGACACGGCAGTGTATCGACAATTTTTTTTGGATCGCTACACTCGCCAGTTGCCTCAATTATTTTACCTCCACCTCACACACAGCTGTTTGAAAGTCTTCTTTATTGACAAAACCAGAATAGAACCAAAAATATCAATGGCGAGTTTGAAACACAATTTTGATAATTTGGATTTTTTCTCAACTCACTACAAAAATTTCATTGGAGACAATGTGATTTTTCATTAAAATCGAATGTCGCACATCTCAGAGGGCATTATAACATAAGATCATGAACTTTGTAGGCTATATGGCAACATTTCCCGCAATGGATTTTTTGATTTTTGCAGAGGTAATAGCTATTGCATGTCCGTACTTATATCGGTTGTCAAACTTGTGTCGCCACTGCTTAAAATGCTCTAAAAATAAGAGACAATTGATGGGTCAAACAGCGTGAGGCAACTTTCTGTAATGATTTGTTGCCTTTTAGAATAAAAAATCGGTCAAGTTAATTGAACAATGCACTATTACGAAGCTCAGATTAGTTATTTGTGGATGAGGAAAGGATTTTGTGCTACAACATGAACAAATACCCAGTTTTAATCGGAGTCTGGTACACCTAAAATCTTTAAAGCTGCAAGACAATATAACAATGTCCTGCCACTCCCAGATGAACGGGAATCTGAAGTGCGTTTTCCAGCCACAACAGGGACGGAAAGTTGGATATTTT
>JAMKCH010031879.1:0-15504 GCA_023653785.1 Ophioderma brevispina | reverse complement strand
GATATATACCTTCGAAGCAATTGTTAATAGTAATAATACTAAAGAAGCCTTTATATGCTGATAGCGTCAAATTTTAATTTTGTCCTGACCGTGCTCTTAACTGTAAAGTCTATGGGAAAAAGACAGGAACCAAGGAGAAAAATACAAGATGGTATTATACAGGCCTAATTTGCAATAAATATTTTAATGGTTATTCTAGGTAGATTATAATGAATGTATTTGCATTTCAACACCTTATATTGGTTGCTGAGGAGAAATGTGCGAACCACTCTTTTGCGGGAGCATAGTAACAATTTCAAATGGACATAGGTTCTAGGTCAAAGTTCGGATTTGGGTATGTGGTTCTTACATGACCCCCAGTTGAACTTTAGCGAGGCGGCATAGCTAACTATCGTCCATTTTGTGATAAAAGCATGAAATTTGGCACGATGTAGAGACAGGGAGTACGACAGATCAAGATCTGAGCATCGCATTTGAATCCCGTCGGCCATTTTCCAAGATGGCCGCCAAGAAATTACCATTTTAGGTAAGATTTGGCTAATATTTAAACACTTGCTTTTACTTATGTCTATACTAGGCATATAAAAATAGCCTAAATGCATGTTAAAATGTTGACAATCAAAGGCCATTGGAATATGTGTCCCTGTCGGCTATTTTCTAAGTGCCGCCAAAATTACCATTTAGGCTATTTTGCTAATATATTTCAACACCTGCGTTTTACTTAGGTCTATACTAGGCATAAAATTGCTAAATGCCATGTTACAATGTTGATCCCAATCACAAAGCCATTGAATATGTGCCCCTGTCGGCCATTTTCCAGATTTACGCCGCCGATCCGATCCGAAAAATGGACCATATTTGCTAATAGCAACACCCACCTTAACTACTCTCTATTATGCACACATACAACAGCTAGATATATGCCCTAATTGATGATCGTCTAATAATTAATTAAGGTTACAAGTTATCATGATATTAAAAGCGGCCCTGAATAATTTTGAATAAGACTTTGCCATTTTGCAATTTCAAAATGGATGATACTATAACAATACATTGTAGATCGCACAAAGCTCATTAAAGTGGTGAATCTCAAACTAAGTTACCAAAAACAAGGAAATAATCCCTTTGGCACCCAAACCATACATTAATTGCATTGGTAATATTACAGAATCACTGAATTGTTTCGGAACAAATTAAGGGAAATCTCAATGTTCCTGTATCGATACCAATTAAAGCATCTCGACTATTGCCGGAATGTAGTTGATGTTCATCAACCTATTACTACAATATTGTGTAAAACCAGTATATCACTTTTATAATAACTAGCGGGATAAGGTTGTACCATCAGGAACTAGATCCAAGTATGAATAAAACATAGCACTACTTTATTTACATGGCCAATTTCTATTGATTGATTGATTGATTGACTGATTGATGATTGCTTGTGAATGAATTAGGAGGTTTTTTGTCAAGACTAATCTAGGGCATTAAACAGCAGTTATCTAATAGTACGCCGGACAGATTGGCGCCAGGATAGCATTTAACCTCCCTTTTGAACTCTGCAAGTCCTCAGGGTTTTGATGCTACATGAGCAGAAAGGGCATTCCATAAGCCTACAGAGAATGGGAGGAATGATCTTCTGTGAGCTTTCTGTGCGAGGCCAAGTTGGACCTTTGGACTTCACACGCAATGTCATGAGACCTGACTGAGCGCTAAGGGATGATCACTGAAGCAGATCAGGTAGCAGCTGGCAGAGGAGATCTGGCGCTTGTCCAAAAACATTGCGGTGGAAAAAAAAAAAGAGAGTAGTGACAATTCCAACTGCCCAAGATGCCAAGAGATCGACCCTGTCGGACCTATTCCTAGAGTGGTTGCCAAAGAAGTGGGACTTGGATGGCCTAGTGCAGGCATCTTCTTGTTTGAATTGTTACAGTTTTACACTTGGAAGACCGAAAAGTATATACCTTCCTTGAAGTTGCCCAAGACTCGATTTCCTGCCACAAGTCTTGTTGAAGAGGCAGAGCTGGGACTGTCCTCTTTTGACTTTATGAGGGCAGAGTGTGACATCGCTGCGTAGTAGAGGATGTCTGGATTCAGGATTCTCTTGTGATGCTTGTCAATGAATATAATAAAAAGAGAGGGCCGAGGATTGAGCCTTGTGGACACCTGGCATGATCGATTCTTTCTGGATACCCTCCGGTTAGGATATTTGAGGGAGTGGTCCTCAGGTAGGCCTTCAGCCACTTCAGTATTATCTGAGAATCCTAGGCAGAAAGCTTGGCCAGATAGACCAGGATGCCCCTGGGATTCTGTCCTCTTTTGACTTTATGAAGTCATGCTTTATTTGGTCCAATGCCTGTGCAAATGCTAGTCACAGTTCAGTTCTGAACCATGTAGAATTGTACTAGCTAAGACAACAGCATCGTGTCTACAGTCGGAAGAGTATGTTTGTTATGGTTATGAGGTGCAGCATGGGACACAATGCAACATCATGCAGCTATCAGCCTCTTCGTGGGAGTATGGGAAGAGGGAGAGACGGTATCCTCCATTAGGCATTTGCTCAGAACACAGTGATAACAAGTAATCTGGCTGTTGATCAAATTGTTAGATCTAGGAGCACTGTTCCAATAAAACAAAAAGAATCATGATTTTTTGAAAAGTGCCACAAAAAATGCCATTTAGGGATTTAAGGGATATCCCATACCAGATCCAAACATGAGACTTACGAAATGTATGGAATCAGTAAGGTCTAGCAGCAACAGGACCTACCGAGAGAAAAATGACTAATCCATCAAGAACTAGAGTAGTTGTTCCAGGAGTCTCAGATTGTGCCTCATGGAATCAAGGTTTCTATATCGTTTCTGACAATTGTTCGTATTCAAATGTTACATCAAGCAATTACCTTTAAACCAGCTTCAAAATGTATCTAACAAAAGGCCAGAGTGTGATCCCCATAGGTCTAACAAAGGACAGAGTGCTGATCCCCATAGACCCTGTGGGCATTGCACAAGGTCCATCATTGCTTGCACCCAGCCACTACCCTGTAACCAACCTCCAAGAGTCTTAAGAGCTGCCATCTCAATATGGAGACCTCCATGATGACATGATAACAAATTTGTCTTCTCGATATTTTTCTGACCATTTCCACTGGATTGCTTTGCTAATTACATAGTGGCTGATCAAAGGCGAATACTAGTGTTTATCCTGGATTCAAATGTTCCACTGTAATCAAGATCACATCCACGGAGTGTTTGATCATTGCCACTCTGTGAGTGTTTTCACACATTTTGTCAATGGATTATGATGATACAAAACAAGTTCTTTGATTCACAATCAGTATTGCCGTACGTGGCACAAATATATGATAATCACACGATAATTTCAGTACTAGTTTTGTATATATGTCACCTTTTTAATGTAATGCATTCTATCTGAAAAGCAGATAGGGCCTATTGACCAAGACTCTTCCCCGAGGCAAGGCACGTGAATTAAGAACTGTGGAATTTGTTAAAGTAAAACATGCTATAATCAATAAAACATGGTTAATGAGTTATTCGTTTTCATTTGTTAAATAAGCTATCACCAATACACAAAGAAGAAAGAAAAAATTGTTTGATATTTTCGACAAATGATGTTTGTATAGGATATTTAAGAAATAACAGGCCATGCGTTTTAAACTCGCCGACTTTGCATCACACATTAAATTTTGTTCACAACTACTTCAATTTCCATATTTGTGTCAACTCAAAAAATAATCATCTTGTTATAGCAAAAGTATACATTTTAAAAGCTGAGACCATAAGAAAGGTCACTACATACACATCATTTTATTAAAATTCTATTTTTAATGTACAGGGTGACCTATATACAAAATTTCATATCAAATTCACAAATCTTCTAAATCTCAAGACTGAAATGTGTCAATTGAACTGCAATTACAGATTATTTTATTTGGAGTAGCAACAGTGTAAACTATCAACTGATGTAAAAAAGTAATTCACAATTGTTTGGTAACCTTTTTAGGGTGATCCTCAATTTGTCACAATTTCAGAAACTTTCAGCCAACACATTGAACCATCCCTCATAAAAAAACTAACTTCAATATTTGAATTCCCTTCAAACTTCCTTCCAAAAATTTACCTTCCCAGGTTCCCAGGTTACATTGCTCAATTTGAGAGAACATTTTGCTGCTTTTTGTATTACTTGTATACAGACATGGTAAATGTTTTAGTCTCACTGTTAAAGTTCAATCCTCTTTCTCAGGTATTGAATATAATGTGATTTTATTCAAATGGTCTAAGCAAGATATAAGCGCTTTCTTTTGATACCAAAATAAATTAAAAGCCACCCACTTTTTTGCCAAAGTTGTGAACATTTTTGTAAATGGAGGTGCAAAATTCCCATAGAGTTTGTACAGTGCAAGCCACTGCCGCCTCCACCCTCTTCTTTTGACTGAGTTTTGATTTGTCATAATCTGTGGAATACAACATAGCTTAAACCAAACTTCATACTATATTGATTAATTTCAGCTGTTTGTAAATGAAGATCAAATCACTTCAATAGGTTTCTGTAATTAGAAAGATATGACAAGAAAACCAAAGTTTTAAAATATGACAAGTGTGACGGTGATGCCTCCACCCTTTTTAGGTGGTTGTTAGTTCATAACGCATGGCCACTAGTTATGGTTTGCAATAGCTGTTACTGATGTTTTATTTCTTGAGTGATTGTGACAGTTACTTAGCAATGCACAAAAATATTAGCTGAAGTAGTTTTACATGATCTTTATAATATCTTAAATAACAAAATAAATTTCTTTTGGCTGCCATTTTTGCATATTTAACTTATCTCCTTTATTTCCATAAACATTGTTGTCAATTAAAATTCCTCCTTAATATTTCAGCGCATTAAATAACATTTAGCAATCATGTCACCAGTATTTTAAAAGCGTATGCATGTGATAACAATAAAAAACGCAACTTTTTGGCGGCCATTTTGAAAATGGGCTGCCAACTGTCAGGGGTAAAAATTGAATGGGCTCATGAATCTCAATTTTTTTTAAGTATATATTACTCGACTTATACCCAATCCCTTGCTTTATCACTAAATGCACTATTGTTTGAGTGATATTTTAGTTATGCAGCCTCGCTATTACACAGGTAACACTGTAAACCTGTCCTTACATACAATTTATACTCATTCGTTACTCATACTACATAAAGGTTGAAAAATGGACGGCAGCCACATAAAGTTGCACTTGGTGTGTTCCTCGTTCCCTTTCTATGCTTTTTGTAAAAGTATCCGCGAAAACTAAAGATACCGAAATCATTTTTGAATACTTTTCGCCGCGTTCATTCGGTTCCAGAGCAAAAACCATATCTTAAGCTGCTGCAGGGGGAATTGTTGCTGAACCTGAATTTACCTACAAGTATGGAAGGAGCAAATGGAGAGAGAGACACCAGGAAAGAAGCTATCTTTGTCAAAGACATGGCTTACGGTTTGGCTGATCCGGTTTGATATGCTTCCGGAATGTTACCAGATACGTTTCGGTACGCCATCCAGCTCGTCGTCTTTAAATCTTTGGAGATTTTGTAAAAAAAGATAGAACACCTTTAAAATCGTTTCTGTCGAAAGATACGGCGTACAAAGAGTTGTTATGATCTTTCACGAATACGTCAACAAAGAGTTGAAGCAGAAATCTGAATCATTGAATGCAGATGACATAAAGGCTGTCCTCATGAAGTGGACGCGTTCTTTTAATGTGAGGCTACGGTATTCCATTGAAGGAGAACATGTTGTACTGGAGGAATCCTGAAACGCCTAACCCACCAGGATGGAAAGGTCGATGACTCAATGCTGCAAATCAATGTAGGTTTATATAAAGAAGGCATTTGAGAGCACCAGAGATCAAACAAGGTTCGCCGAAAGCATCAATGAAGAAACTCCTCTGCGGAGGCAAAAGAATGCCACAGAATATAGCATGTCCTACTACGAAAGCTCTATGATATCCGGCTGAAGCCAGTACGATGTGAAGGACATCGACGGCTAATATTTTAGAAAATGATATTTCATCGTATACACCATGCATCACTACCAGTCATTAAAGCAGAGTGCATCGAATTCTATTGATGACGGATAGCGTAAATAACTTCATACTCATCATTAGCTTGTTTTCTGCTTTTAACTGGAGAAGCGGACATATTTTCACTCTCATAATACATCAACACAACCGTCGGTAGCTACACCACTAAAATTATTTCGGGACAGAATATCACGGGGCCCACGCTATGGAGGTCAATGTTGTGACTTGACTTATAAGGTTGCTTATCTCGAAATAACAAAACTTAGGAATCCTGAAACGCTGAATCCACTAGGATGGGTCGATGACTCAATGGGTGGGAAATCAAATGTATGCTACAAAGAAGCATTCGAGAGTACAGAGATCAAATGTGCGCTATAGCTTTTGCCTTTTAAGGGACATTATCGTGAGTCATATAACAATATCTCCAGATAACCCTTTGTAACGGGGCAACAAAGATGAATCACAAATAAGGTACTATCTATATCTGGGAGTTAATAAGCTATATCGAGGGCAAGGATCTCCTTTTCAAGAGAAAGAACATACAACAACTACATCATCACTACTATATCACCAGAGTGTTCAGAAGAAGAAGACGATAATCTCCTTCTATACAAGACTTTGTTCTGACACTATTCAAGATATCCGTGCCCACAAACATGGTCTCTTATGTGGAGATATTATGCTAAACATGGCAAGGATGTGATGGAGTAGACTCTTTCCTTAAAGGTGCTGTTCTGATCGTCTTGGGACACCCTGATTTACACGAATCTAGTATCGATTTTGATATCAGTTCTTTTCCTTTTTCGAAAGGCGTTTTTCTCATTTGTCGTCCCAGTGAAATTTTGGCCCTCAAATCCATTTCAATACCAAGATAAAAACCAAAAAACCGCCGTTTTAGTGGTTGGTTAACCATCAATATACAGTATTGAATATAGGGCTTTGCAACATGATTATTGCGTCTACCATCAAAACCGCAAGTTTGTTTTCTCACGGTACTTTGATGGGGTGTATGTGCAGGCCAGACCTCATATCAAGAGAGAAACCAATATACATAATTTCGGAAAAAAAGCCAACCTTAAGACACCCCACAAACCGGAATGGCGGTGACTTCCTAGACTTTGCCAAGTCCATTTAAACTTGTTACATCCGATTCCAAGTCTGCAAAACCAAGCAGGAAGTTATACACCTCCACAGTCCCAAATCAACCAAAAACAATATTATAGCCACTTGCGGTAACATGAATGGAACCTAGAAAGTCTTTCACCAAATCATTGACAATACTTGTAACTTCAAAGTGACACTTCTTTTAAAAAATTAATAAAATTCATGCATGTCTTCAGCAAATTAATGGCCTATTGATATCAGTAAACAACCGGTTTTGTCAAAGAAAAATGAGTGGCCCCCATGAGAGAGGCGTCCAGCTACCTGTATACACGTATGGAATAAAACCGTGACCTTGTAGAGGGCGGCCATTTGGGTACATTACTGAACAAAGATGGTACGCATCAAATGGAGGTGAACACAAGGGCTAGGTGGGTGGTAGGACACTCAATGACACCGGGGGGGTGGGGGGACAATGTATTCATCGAGACCGGCATACACTTCAGATCTTTTTTTTCATAGAGCTTTTTTCAGAGCTATTGTTATTGCCCATACAGTTGAAAAGATTACAGGTGTTAGGGTTTGGTCTTGGTACGGTGTACGATAGATACATCCAACACCATGTGGGGAAAACGGATCGGGCGTGTGTGTGAAGCGAAGCTATTTAGTCCAGATGATCTTGGAACTAGCTTTTTGAATGTCTTTGGCTCTTTGATTTGTACAAGTCCGGTATTCTATTCTGGTAATGTTCTGGGTAGAAATGAATATTTATAGTTCCGTATTTGCTGAGATGTTGATATAACATTACTGTATTTCATGATTGGGCGAATGTTACCGGGTGGCAGCCAGTTTCATTGGAATGGTGCAGGTGACCCGCGCAAGCTTTCTGGAAGGTGGCGAGCCGGGCGATCTTTCTCCGGTCTTTTAATGGTTTCCAACGGAGATATTGAACTGCCAGAACGCTTACATGCCAGTTGTATTGTCTGTACACAAAGGGGTTTGCTCCGACGTTGAATGCTCCAGTTTAGATGTCAATCAGATGTGTAAAACCTCGACCTTCTACTGTGAGTTCAACTTCAACTAATTTGACGTATATTTCATCATTTATTGGAAATTGAAACGAAGATGAACAGTCATGAAAAGAAAGGTTGGCAGTGCGGTGACTTAAACATCTTTTTGCAGATTCAAGGTCGTAACTTATTGTTGAACCTTCAATTCACAACTCACCACATTTTAGAAGAAAACAAAAGTATAGGATATCCCAACGACCTATACAATGTATGCAAGACGTGCAATATGGTACGGTGCATTGCATTGATCAAATTACTATATGACACCACTGTTTTTTTAATAATCTCATCCATGATCGGTACCAGTTTACCTGTATTTCATATAGGTCGGTGAATACGAATGGTGTTCGATTTCTTCTAAAAACGCGGTAAATTTAATAGAAATGGGGTTACGCAGCTGGGTATGGGTTAATGTCCTGCACAACGATGGTAGGTCACAACCTGCCAAACAACTTTTCTTTCATATTTTTTTTGTGTTTATCTTCGTTTCCTTTTCGAATAATGATGAGATATGCGGAAGTTAATTGAAGCTAAAGGTTTATTTATTCGTCAACGAGGATAGACATTTTGATCTACATCAGGGTGGTAAAAACACCTTAACAATTTCTAACTTCATGGGCAGTGAAAATGGCTCTGCACGTCTATTTTAAAAGGAATTTGCCGAGCTTTGTCGCTATTTTTGCTGGAGTCAATGAAGTATGATGTACAATTGTACATCCATTAATCACTAATATTCAGGGAAGGAAATTGAGATGAAATTTTATCCATTTAAAATAAAATGTGTAACTTTTAGACTTGACAAACCCCACAGTATAAAAAGGTAAATTGTTATATCTACTGTTTATTTATGTAGAAATCAGTTCGCTGATATGCGTAACCAAAGTCCTTATTCGAACATCTTTTTCCCTTTGATGCGATGGCCTATACTATGTGTGCTCCGAAAGCTGGTACGATCCGCAAGTCGAACTTGAAAGCACCGTCATAACAAAAAGTTCCAGGGCATGTATGCAATTAAAGTGTTCAAGTACTTTGATCAATAATATTTGATCTACTTGTTCAAGAGATTGAAGAAAATATCAACTCAAGAGAATATGCTGAAGCGGCAAAGGGGAACGGGTGGCGCAGCGTATCTTCCCTCGCCTTTCACCGATGAGGTCTCGGGGGTTCGCTTTTCGTATAGGGGCTCGTTATGTCAATTCGGTTCGATCCATACTCGTTCCCACAGGCTATTCCGGGTACTCCGATTTCTTTCTGCATCTAAGATCGATCTTCTAGGCATAAATGTGTTCTGGTATTATGGTTTCTCTAATTTATTACGCGCCTATTCTGGCTGCCGCACACTGTCTTGAGCACGTGCACGTTTACGTGGATATGTCGCGCGTGGAAAAAAAAAGAATATTTAAAGGACATCGCCGGATAAGAAAGAAGGACGCCCTCTATAGTTCTCATGAGAACGGATGGATTTGAAACGTTCCGCATTATAAAGCGACATGCTCAAAGTTTACCCTTTGCTGGTTCTCAAAACTACCTGCTCATGATATAAATAACGCGGCCAATTCAAGTGATTTGTTTGAGCCATGCGTTATCGTTAAGATGAGGCCATTGTGTTGTCTTTCAGAGTCTGTTTGGTGAGAAGACTGTATATAATCCAAGACTTAGCACTCATTGATAAGCTAATCGGTATTTGTGTACTTTTCATAATTGCTGCCTCGTGTAGGTTCTTTGTAGCTTACGAAGGACAAAAGGTATATCGAGGGTTGACAAACAGAAGGACGTAACTCAGCACTGAAAGAAATATTAAAGAATTTCTTTAATTCTGCTGAGATCGTGAAGTCGATTTCTGGATGTCGTCTGCTCCTTCTGGGCTTCAACAGAATCCCAGTTTCATTGCTGATATCTGCAAGTGCATGGCGCATAACATAATCAAAAACTGTGATGAAAATGAATGGGGCCAAGGTGTCACCTTGGAGAACACCCGTTGAAATAGTGAATGGTTCAGTCTCTCCATCAGGTGATAAGACAATGGATGTAGAATTGTCATAAATCACTTTAATAGCCAAAATGATGGGATCCGGAATACCATAGGCTCGAAGGATGTTAAACATTCGATCTCGGTGTACGGAGTCAAAGGCTTTGGAGAAGTCAATGAACACGGCTGCCAGTGGGAGATTTTTATTTTTCATTCCTTCAATTACTCTTCTCAAGGCAAGAATCTGGGAGATGGCGGAACGTTTTTCTCTGAATCCATTTTGATTCCAACGGAGAAGAGGGTCTACGTGTGGACGTATTCTGTTCAACAACATTCGATTGTAGACCTTTGCCCCGATGCAGGAGAGGCTAATCCCTCTATAGTTGTTCGGCTGTGAGAGGTCTCCTTTTTTAGGGATGGGAATGATGGCACTCAGTGACCACTGTTTAGGTATCTCATGATGAATCAGTGCTCTATTGCAGACTTCGAGTAGTTGGGCTTGAAACTGCTTGGCCTTCCAAAGCTCTAGAGGAATGTTGTCAAGTCCAATGGCCCCACCTGGTTTGGCTTGATGAAGAGCGGACTCAACTTCATTTGAGGTGAATTCATTTACTTCAATTGGGAGGGTGGTTTCAACCACAGGTATGATGTCAAAGTCGGTGTCTGGGACAGTTGGTTGTTTCCCAAGAAGATTCTGGAAATGTTGAAGCCAGGCTGATATTCTCTCATCTGGGGTACCCGATAGCATTGCTGGTTTTCTTTCTTTCCTTCCAGTAATTTCGTTGATGACTCTCCAGGCTTCGACATGTTTGTTAGAGTGGGATGCCTGTTGAACCTGCAAGATCTTCTCGTTTAGCAGATTTTCTTCTTCTGAAAGGTACGCTTCTTTGAGTACCTGACGGGGTTCTGTGATGTCATCACCCTGGTCGATGTGGTTTTGAAGTCTACTTCTGGCTTCTTTCACAGACTGACATTGAGAGATGGACTTAAGGTTCTAAGGTTCTAAGGTCATAATGTTAACTCCTCTTTAAAGTACATTTCAATGAAGTTTTGTTCTGGTTTAATTGTCTTCAATGCATACCTACATTTAACTGCATTTTACAGAACTCAAAACTGGTCATTAAGGTCATTGAATCACACCATCCCGATTCAGAAGGGCTTAATAAAACTTGTCCTAATGAACCAGAAGTCCAAATTCTATCAAACAAATATCTTGTCAAAGACGAGATTATGACCAATCAAATACTTTTCAAATTACACCAGTTGCATAATTTTCTCAGACAAAATCGCTTTGAATCAAGCGTTGTGTTAGGAACACACACTGTAGTAGTCTTTATGAACAGACAAGCGAGCCAAACTAAATTCTAACATTCATATTTTCTATTTTGTCCTACATCAAGCATAAATTAACAGGATATATAGCAACATCAGAGACATTCTAAAATAACAAAAATGCATTTAACAACAATATTGAAATTATAATTCATTCATTAACGCCTATCTATTAACGCCTACGGACTGTTTATGGCCATATACGTAGACATAGAGACAAAAGTGAACAGTGAAGTGAATCCATAGATATGCATTTGACTTTAGCAGGCTAAAATCTATTTTGTGCCACATTTCTTTGCATGTTTCAATGACCCAAACATCAATTACGCAAATTCGGATTGCAAATTCGGATTCCAAATTCAAGAAAGGGATTACACTTCATAAAGAAACTCCAAAAAGTCAGAAAAAAGAATTGCATCATAAGTGACCTTGAAAAGGTGGTTGTTGAAAACAGAAATGCAAATCTGCATGAAAAAGAAATCAAGACTGTTCACTTACCTCAACTCGTTTAAAGACGGACTAAGAGAGTCATTTATATTACGTTAATCAGAAAAAAATGTGAAAGGATTAAAGATGAACTTGACCTTAATGCAATTACTATATCATAGATATGTTGTTATTTTTATAACACACATTTAATATACTTTCATGTGTTGAAAAAACGAAAGAAATTGACTGAAAAATACGCTAGATATGGCAGTTTAGTAAGCACACCCCCTTTTTTCTCTGTTCCTATGGGATTTACACATTAAACTTGTGTTTGTGAGAATGTACAATATCATGAATATCATGATCCTGGGATCATGATGTCTTTGTCAACTTAATGTTACATTTTCTTGGTTATTTCAACTACGGACTAATCAATGAATCTAATTATACCAATGTGCCAACTGATATGATGAATCCAAACGCCAATTCACCTGTTGCAGGGCAAGAAAACAAGATCTTCCTATTGTTTAGGATATTGCTAAGAGTTTAGTCCCTTATTGGCATAGCTTGTATCTATACCTGAATTACAGTAGTAGTGTTGAAAACCCTTTTCATTTACACATCAGGATTAATTGGGTGAGATTTTGTGCGAACATTTACTATGCCAGTTCCACAATAAATTACAATTTCATTAATAATTGCGGCTGAACGCTCACTTCATTACTTTCATATGTCTAATATCTTGCTTAACTGTATAAATCGCATTGGAATGGAGGAAAAAGAGGTGTGCTTACAAAATTTGTCATAATCTGGCTTATTTTTCTGTCGATTTGTTTCATTTTTTCAAAACTTGGAGTATACTAGATTTGTTTTATTAAAACAACAGCAACTCTATGATTCAGTGAATTTATCAAGATCAAGGTCATCTGCAATCCTTGGCACCATTTTTTTTTTTTGATTCACGTAGTATAGTATTACGAAACACAACAAGGCTGAAGTTGGGATAAGATGTGGTCATCAAACCATTAACAGAATTGTCTTCATAAACATAAGTAAAACTCGTAACATTCTTTAATGCTGAGAAGAAGATGGTCACAACCAAACTTCGATTGAATGCAACGCGTTTAAATGATCTGAGCATTGCCCTATAGTGTCACTAAGTGAATTGAACTCATCGCAGTTAATTGAGTATCTCACGATTGCCAAAAAAATGAGATGAAATAATTAGAGAATAAAAGTTCTTAATATTCTTAAAGGTGTAACGGGAGATTTCACATAGAGGTGTTCCTAAAAATGTGAAATTCTAATTTTTGCATTGATGTAAATCTTTATATATCAAAAATATCCCTATCTGAAAGGATTACGCTGGAATTATTGTTTGGACAAAATTACGCGCACAAATTCAAAACTCAGGCAAAACTCGTGCTTTGTTATCTTCAACGTTAACTTCCGTCGTTGAGTTTAACAAACCAAGCGCCCAAATAGGGTAGACGTTCATATAGAAGTCCCACTGATGCAAATGAAGTATTGCCATTTATTCCGTCAAGCTCTACTGCACAACATCATACAGCGCTGACCGGAATCAATTGTAATACTCATTTGCATCCATGGACTTCTATAAATGAAACGTCTACCCAAAATGGTTGTTTTTGAAGAGCAAACGACGGGCATCAGTGCTCAATCTCGCGTAGTACGAGATTGCACGCAACTTTTTCTTGTATGTTCATATGTAAGTGCTTGCGACCTGCCCGAATACGGATTGCTACTGTGGTGTTCAACTCTAACAAGTTACAACATCAAAATAGACCGTCCGCCCAGAGACCTTGCAATTGCGGTTCATCACGCCTACTCTTCTATCTTCTCCTTCTCCCGCCAATCATTACACAAACGATAAAGCTAACTTTTGTACGTGGAACTTTTTGGCGGGAAAAAAGTGGGCTGTATAACACAATCTTGCCGAGACATTTAGGTAAGACGAACTACCAGTGGCGTATCCTGGGGCAATGGGGGCGCTTGCCCCCCCCCCCACCCCGTGTGCCAAAGGGGCGCCAAAAAGAAGAACAGAGAAAAAGGAGGAAAAGAAGAAGAAAAGGAAAGGAAAGGGGGAAGAAGAAGAGAAGAAAAGGGCAAGGAAAAATAGAAAGAGAACGTATAGAAATAGTAAAGGGGCGCCAAAAAGGAACGATACGAAAAGCAAATAAAAGGAGAAACGAAGGGGTGGGTGATATTGGAAAGAAAAGTGAACTTAAGACACACCAGGTCACAAAAATGAGAAGAGAAGACAAGAAAACGATAAAAGAAGGGGCGCCAAAAAGGAACACAAAGAATTAAAGGTTCGCTAAATCGCAAAGGATGTGAGCTAACGAAAGGGAACATGGGTTGAAGGGGATAATGGGGCGTCAAAAAAAACAGAAAACAAAAGAAAATGGCTGAAAAATAAAGGAAATGGGCGCGAAAACCGTCTGTTGATTTAATATAAACTAGTTGTTGGGACTTTTGAACTAATTGTTATTAATTACATGCAGGGGGCGTTCCCAGACAATTTCAATGGGGAATGGGGTGTTGCCGACAAAACTGTCCATTAAGCCGACACAATTCAAATTTTATTTGTAATGTGTGTGATGCCATCAAAAGATGTGGAATGGGGTGCCATTTTCATTTTCCACAGGGCGCAAAAGTTCATCGTCAGTTTGTGCCCCCCCGGGGATGTCATCCTGGATACGCCTCTGACTACAGGTACCAATATCTGACACGAGTATGTAGGGTCCCTGAAATAAATGGAAATTTGTGTTGACGGGTGCCACCGGGCTGCGTGAGGCGTGTGGTTCCGGTGTAAAGAAACTGAGTGTCCCCCCTGAGAGAGTGCCCTTAGCACCATAGCAACATTTACGGGAATAAACCATGAACCTTGTGTAGACGAGGCTATTTTGGTACGTGCTGAAACAAATGATGCTACAGCAAAGATATTTGGAAAATATCCAAACGGTGTTTGTTTATTCACCAATGGTAAAAGGTTTAAATGCCATTTCCATTACACAAGGAGGATACTGATTCCAAAATATATGCACATTATTTTGCATCTCTGCAGAGCGGGGTATAAAGTATTATACTTCGATAATAAATTTGAGCTTGTTAATCTGGTAAACGTCCTCCTCCCTGATTTGAAATAGATTCCTCCATTTGATGAAAACGTGTGCAAGGTACTATTTTACATCTGTATAATAGTTAACCTCCAAGCCGTAAAATAGATCTTCTGACTTGTGATGGTTGCGCATGCGCGTAACGGAGCGAGAGGTACTATTTACGGACGTAAATTGCACTTGAGGTTGTGAACCTCGCTGTTATCCTAAATGCCACCGTTGCATGAATATTGAGACGAAATTAGAATTCATTAATGAAGTATATAAAATAAATTTCTATCTGCTTTATTCAAACCTCTGGCTTAAAACTATGGTCCTTGATGACATCAGCAGGCCTCCTATTTTCCTCCGGGCTGCGCCCCTAGGAAATATGCTACTTGATGT
>JAMKCH010031878.1:0-37772 GCA_023653785.1 Ophioderma brevispina | reverse complement strand
CGTCTAGGTTTCACACACTCCACTAAATGCTGCTCCCATCGTTTACTGTCCAAAAATGGGGAGATGAAAACGTCATTTTCTCCTCAATGGAAACCATCTCAGACCTTAAAGTAACATTCTGCTTGAAGTTAATCATTTATCTCATACCCAATCAATCATGAAATGAGGGTAGTTATCCCCAAAATTTTCAAGCGGGATCTGGACTGTGTGATTTCGAAAGGACTAGCATGCACTGGGATCCTGGAGGTCACAGCACTTTTTCAGTCGGTTTCCCTGTCAGGAATCGGTTAAAAATTGTTTGTCGGATCAAAATAACATATTAATGCAAACCTTTTTTTGATATTCATACAGATTTATACTTAATATTGATAGAAAAACCATGATTTGCGACCCAGATTCTCGCCATTTCTCTCAGTAGGGTATACTTAAGCGAGGGTCACAAAAAAAAACCACCTCATTTGCAGTGGGGGCTGGATTACGGTTTTCTCCCGTTTTTTCTGGTGTGAATCCTGTAGGCCTTATGTCCCAGTTCATGGCAGTCATTGCATTTGAGGTTCGAGGGATGGTAACAATCCCTGGTGGTGTGGTTACTTAGTCCGAATTTGCGACAAACCGGATGATGAAATCGCTCGCGAATGGTCCGTATAGATCTGGGCGAGACCATCGGGATTGATAGAGTGTGTGTTTCGCGGATGCCTTCCTTCGTACACGCGTGAAGTTTGCTTTCCTTCGCGATTTTCCTTCTTCTTTGATAAACCCGTGCAACATCATTGTTTTATATTTGTCCTTCAGCAGTGGTCTTGTACCATCTCTGTTGAGATGAAGTCCTCTGGAGTTTAGCAACGATGGATTAGCGGTATTATGAACCTTAAAGTTCTTGTCATGGTCGGACATAAGACAAACCTTTGTTTGCTAGGGCTTTGATCTTTGAGTTAAAACTGTCCACTCTCGGTTGATGGCGGCCGTTATCATCCAGTCTGGGGCAAATGGAGGAAAGGACGATAGCTGTTATTTGGGGCGCGATGTTGTAGCTTGTCCACAAGATCAGTCATGTCTTTCTGGGCGATATCTTTGTTACGTTCTGAAGTGCATTATTGGTTGCAACATGAATGATAACAGTTTTTCAAATTCACTGCTGTCAATTTGTTCAAGTGATTCCGATACCTCGGAGATATCAGCACCACGTAGGACATTCCACCTTTGTACGCGAGAGCCCCTTCTCATTTAGATCTCGCAACATAGAGTCACCAATGATGAGAGTGTCAGAGTTTGTGCGCGTGTATCTATGTGTGTTTCATGAAGTTGGTGTGGCCAATGAGCTGTGGGTTCTCTCTACTAGTTGTATTTGGTAGATAGTCCTCTGCGGTTGTAGTTGTGGTTGTAGGTTTATTATCAACAGAATTTTGTAGAGTAACAATCAGCGTGCTTGAGATGCAAATGGTGACTTTAGTCCTTGTTCTCCTGGGTTAAGAATTCCCACTGTTGTTTAAGGTCTAGAACAGCCCTTGGTATGTCCTTACACACAGAGCATATCCAGAAGCTGGGCTTTGTAGATGTGATTTTTAGCACAGGCACGGTGAAATTTTGTCGAACACATGCTACAGCTCACGTGTTTTCCATGTCTCTAGATTGTTGGATTTACAGTTCGATACAAGTGATTTTGGATGCGGTTACCGTTATTGGCGATTCAGATGGTTTGGAGGTGATAGCGGACTTGACACTTTTGGACTTTGGACGAGATTGTAGGTGTGGCTCCCTTGTTAACGCTAGATAAGGTTGGCATATTAGAATTCCTTGCGACATGGACGGCAGTTCAGCTTCCTCAAGTTCACTAATTCTTGACTGAGTGTACTTTTTCAGCTTGTTCAGAAAACGTTCAAAGCATGGTTGGCGATTTCTGTGCTGTCAGCTGATTTGGGGGTAACATAGAAGAGATCGACGATCGTATGGTAACTCACATCCATGCGCATAACATTGTTAAGTGCAGTTATATCCCATCTTCTTAATGGCCTCCATTTCTCCGGAAAACACCGTGTCAGCGGCTTGCTCAATCTTGAAATTATTGAGTCCTTCTTGGTGTTGGTGACAGGATGACTATCTTGGTTTGATCAATGATGCACCTGTTGTCATAGGTGTCGGTGTTGTATCCATTTTATTGTGGAGACTAGCAGCCGTGGACTTGGGTTTTGTAGGTTTCGCTGCTTTCTGAGAGGCGAGGTTGTGGTATCTGGCCATCGTAATTTCTCGCAGGCTGCACAGAGGAGCAGGTCACCCTGACAGGTTGTACATCAGATTGACGTCTTACACGATTCAAAAGCACCATGATTTTACAACAATGATGACAAGACAGGTAGAAAAAATAAAAGATAAGAGTAGACAAGTTCTTGGATGATTTCTCGGAGTGGGTAAATTTAGAGCGGAGCGGATTAAACTTTCACGCCTCGCTGCACCTCGGAGCTCCGTGCACACACGTCCTACCACTACCACATTTAGCCAATTGAGCCTGCATGGGTCCCTTTAGCATTTAAGCCCCTCATCGTTTGTTATGCCCTAATTGTATAACTGCCACCTCCCGCCTGTTATCCCCGTTGTGTGTGCTATATATACACTGGCACAAAAGGAATCTCGGCATGTTTTTAATTAGTATTGTGCCAAAGTCAGACGAAATAGAAAGTTTTCGAAATATACATTTTAATCCCTAGGTCTTGGCCTTTGATTGAACACCTCGCTTTGTAAAAAAGTGTGCAGAGCAATGGCTGAGATAGAGCGCCCGAAAGACGCAAAACCCCCAACCAAAAGTTGCAGTTTTGGATTTTTCATGGTCACTTTGTGGTACAACGTAATAATACGTTTGTGATATTGATTTTGCCAAAGAGGTTTTCAGACTGACCTGAATGAGCGAGAAAGCCTACCTTGCAATATTGATTGTGGTTAAACGGTGTGTTTTGTTAAGTACACTGCAAGCCATTGAAAAATCCAAAAACTGCAACTTTTGGTTTTGGGGGTTTGCGTCTTCGGTCGTCTATCTCAGCCATTTCTGCACGCGTTTTTAAAAGCCAGGTATAAAATGAACGAGCAAGACCTCGGCCCCCCCCCAAAATGTATATTCGGGAAATTTCAAAATGGCTCTGACTTTGGCACAACCTACTGATCGAAAAAAACATGCCAGAGTACTTTTTTGGGCCAGGTTGTACATAGGCATACACTACCATGACTTAACGGTGGTACACGACACATTTATCATGGAACTTAATTTATGGCTAGCGATAATCGACAGCTCTCATATATGCAAGATGTTTATTTCTGAGAACATTTAGTATCGTTCTTATTACAATATATTTTTAGCTCAATTTTATTTGTCTTAATACTTGTTGTGGTTAAATTTTCAAAATACACTGTGAAAATGCCCGTGAAAATTTCTGACTCCGTGAATTAAAATATTCGGTATTTCGTAAAGCAAAAATAGTTTGTGCTAATTAGTGTGAGTACAAATACCTCACCCCACTCAGTCTTGGAGACACTTTCTTTTCCGTATAAACTGAAACTTTAACTTGATGAGTGGATGAATAAATGTACCGGTTGACGGGATCCATATGATACTAGCTGTAAGCACAAAACAGTTGGCTTTAATTTCCCGGTTAATTTCCCGGTTATTTTTTCGTCTTCGTTTAGCCGTTGCATTCCCGGGGCATTTCACGCATTTCCCTGGTCCATTTCCCGCATTTCCGGGTTACAGCTCGGCCAATTTCCCGCATTTCCGGTTCTTTATTCTCGCATTTCCCGTTATCACGTGTCCTGTATTTCCCGTATTATTTCTCGTATTTCCCGAAAATATTCCCAGATATATTTCCGGTTCGGTGTTGTGAATATTCTCAGTCATAAATGTCTTTCGCTCCAAATCTTACCAAAAATTTACAAACGGTTTCCCATATTTTTGGCTCTAGTTCGATCGGAACCATATTACAGAATATAATTGCACATTCACGTTGACTGTCGCGTTTTTGTGATGTTTGGGAAATATATATGGAATTATCTGGTCACGTTGGGTATTATAGGAAGGATTTGCTCAGGGACCCCACCCTACCCCCAAAAAAGATGACCGAAAAAACGGCAATGAGAAGCAGGGGGTAATTTATGCTGCGTTTCAACGTTTCTACCTTATTCCTTAATACGCCACCACCAATGACGGTTACCGTTTATGTCTCCCAATGGTTAGTTGGTTAAATCAAAAGACATGAAAACATCTGATTATTTGATTTTACTTCAAATGAAAATACCATGAGTTTATTTGAAACTTTCAACAGCGTCCCCAGCAGTATCCCTGCGCAACCACGTCTCCGGTAAGTAAATGGTATGAAATGCCTAACAGGTACGCTGGAACAGTGTGACCAATGCCAAAACAAGACGGGCACAGACGGGGCAAACAGACGGGCCAAACAGACGGAACCGAAGGGACGGGCAGAAAAAGTAACAGACGGACCTAATGGACGGCAGATGCCCAACAGACGGCCTATGGACGGGCAGAATGGGGGGCCAAACATACGGGCTAAACAGACGGGAAAAACGGACGGCAAAACAAGAAGGGCAGGCAGCACCAATAAACAGGTTCACGCGAAAAATCCCCCAACGTATCCACCATACAGACGAAAAGAAAAAAAAAATGGGAAACACTAAAGCAGCCATACGTCAATAAAATCATTAATAAGTGGAACAAACCTTAGTAATGGCTTATCCCGTGATTTCTATTCAATCCTGCAACTTGACATGCAAAAACGATGTTAGTCTTAGATAACAGTCGTTTTGTTTTAATTACTTCATGATTCATCATGCCACATGCTTGGGTAGGGTTCGTGTTTGGGGTTTTTTTATCCACATTTTTGCTTTTACATAGTTATTCATTACATGACAAACAAAAGAAAAAAACCTGGGCCTGTTTATTTAAATGCATGCCCCAGTGCTCATATTGGTCAAAACGAGTTTGTGAGTGGGAGTTCGGAGTTGAGGATAGGGTGAAACAACTGAAGTTAGGCCTGGCATTCAAAGTCTTTCATGGCACATGTCCTGATTATCTTAATGTAATTTTCAACGTTTGTAATCTGTGAATATTACAGTACAGGGGGCAGTCTTTTAAACTTTATTGTTACCGAGAGTGATTGAATGGTCAGGCTCAACACATTTTTTCTTTACAGCTATTAAAAACTGGAATTATCTACCAAATAAATATCAAAACGAATCAATGACCCTTTTCCAGTTCAAGCTAAAGTCAAGGAACACCTGATAAAATAAAATTGATACTAAAAACACTGATCTGGGTTAATCCCTTATCTATTTGGGAACTTAATTATTAGTTTCCCTATTTTTGGCGGTATCATATTACGTGCATATTCATATTGATATATAGTGGTATTGTTGTTTTTTATATGGTTTGTACATGTCCTCCTTACTTTTGGTTATCTTGACTTTAGCTTTCTATTTAAGGGACCCCAATGGAATTAAGCTTTTGCTTGTATATTTAAAGGCTTTTGGGGATCCTTGGTACTCCCTGGTTATTTTTCTCATATCAAATTTAAAACTCCGCTGCATAGTGTATGTAATATTACATATTTTTATGCTGTGTGCAAGATTGAATAAGATTTAATGTTTATATTTGGATTTGATATACTTTTAGTGTAAGCATGCAATGTCTTGAGTACTGAATAAAAAATCTGTCATATACATCAAATTCAACTCACATAAAAGATAGAGGGCGTTCAAACTTTTGTTTTTTTTGCCAAAGGGTCCATATTACCATTGCGTGTTGGGCAATATGGACCAACCCAGTCATTGCAATATGAGGCCGGGTACAGGACCGTCATATGGTCCATATGCCCCCTCCCATTAAAGTTTATACATGGGGATGAAGAGGGTCCAATTACCCCCAGATCACAACATACACAATGTATCAAGCCATTTTTTAATTAGACGTGAGCTGGGAATTTGATACAGTATGACTAAATGGGTAAAGTCTAGTACTACATGTTACCATTGGTAAACACCTCCAAAAACGTTCAACGTCAAAAATGTTTAAAACGTCAATGACATTTAAGAAAACGTGTTGGAAAATTTTTTTTTACATTAATAGTTCCTTTGACTTTCAGGACACTCGTACTCCCTCCGTTAATAACCAAATTACAGTAGTGAATGATGTTCTTTCAAGTACCCAATTAAAGGTCACTCCTACACCCCTTAGTCAAAGGTATACGGGGGGTCCTCCATAATGCCCTGGGGTCCATATTACCCATTTTTTCGTTTGCTAAAAAGGTCGAATTGTTGAGAAAAAATGGCAAAAGTTGTGTGAAATTTTGGCCACAAATCTGGACTAATTTCCTTGTTGTGAACGGTTTAAAAAGTGATGCAATCAAGGTAGTTACTGGTCCTTTTGTGCTGGATTTCTGTTACGGGCCCTTTTTTGACCAAAAAAAATCGGTTTATCGATAGATACTCCAGAATCCCGGAAGCACGTCCCCTATCCAAAACAAGACCGCCTCGTACAATTCAAAAATCCGACATGTATTCTACGGTTGCTTGACGTGTTTTGATGTCCCATGTCCGCGATTATATTGTACAGTGGGCAATATACGCGCCTTACATAAAAATTTGAGTTGGTCTAGTATCCCTAGCATTTAATTTCATTTCACTCTGGCAAACCAGTAGGATAAAAACACAAACAAATCTACAGGAACGACATATTAGTACGATTGCCCTCGTGGTTCTTGCGCTACCGTGGTTAATACAAGTGAATATACATGTACCGGACAATAGAAAAGTTTAAAAACATAAAAATTGAAAATAGATTGCAAATAAAAAAAAAAAATGAACTATGACCAGCATATAGTTTCCTTTATACCGTCCTGAGTCAGGGAACTTCTTTTTTTTATCACATCTTCCGCGAATGTACAATATAGAGGAATAATATAATTATAATATAATTTAAATATTACAGTGAAGAGCAAAGGTTGACATACGTTATATGCAATAATTGGAGCAATATTCGCTGTAACACGGGTTTAATATAAAGCACGATTGATTACACTGTTGCCTACGAATTAAAATAATTTTTTTCTCGATTTTTTCTGTTTTCATTATATAGTGTATTCTATTTCGCATAGTGTAGGAACTCAAGTTCCTAACGACATTTCCCAGGTACTCACAAATATTCAAACGCATTCAGTGCACTTCCGTGGGACAGCTGCATAAATGGGTTCTTGCGGCAAAACAGCATAATAATGGTTAGGATGATGAATTTTCGCTGCGTGTCGGTGGTTCTTTTTTTTCGAATGAGACGGAAGACCAAAGAAAGAACATGCTTGTTTCGACTATGTAAAACTTTTTTCAGCTCAATAGTTTTTTGATTAAAAAATAATCAATAACGGTTCCTATCTTTTTGCACTCACACTGTATAGGAAAAAATGCCACTAGGATTGTTACAAAGATTCGTTTTAAAAAATCGTATAGACTTTTTATCTCCCTGGCTTGAAATCAGAGGAGAATATTGTAGTGGTGCGCATGTGCGTATGTATATATATCTGTATGTATATTTGTGTGTTCCAGTTTATGAGGTTTTCGTTTTTGCTGCTCCTTCGAAAAGTTAAGTCCGATTAAACCAGACTTGGGGTTAAAGGGCTGACCAGAGATGTTTGTGGATTTATTAAAAATAATCAACTAAACTAAAGATAGTCACCTAAAATGCTCAGTTCCAAAGTTTGGAGTTTTCGATTTCTCGTTTTGAGGCAAGTAGTAAAAAACCCAAGGTTTTTTTTTTGTTATAGTAGAGAGTGGCATAGGATACTGTGTATAACAACAACTCCGGATCCGGAATTTGTTTTATAACAAAGTTTGTGATTTTCTATATGCAGGACTTCGATTAAAGCTTAGATATTTCACACGTGAGTATATGTGAGTGTAGTATAGGTATACTGAAAAAAAGACCACAAGCTTAATTGCACCGTTAAAAATGTAAGCTTATAATTATGTATTTCATTGCTGCGTGTGCTTTAATCAACTTAATTCAGTTAATTTCAACTTGCAACTATCACTATCATCCTTAGAACATGGCTTATATTTGTGTTTTAATATTAGGTCCATTTTGTTTGATTTCAACATACAACAAACCACAAACGGCACTCTTTAGACATAACTTTATTACAACAATTTACGTAATTATTTTACCAATCATTCATGACATTAACAAATAGACAAATTCACACTAATGGATACCAGACAGGCTGGTTAATAATCGTCAATCAAAGAGAAACATTACATTTAATAAATAGCATGGTGCAAATCTAACACATTGGATTTATAAAACAAAACTCATCATTTAACGTAAACAAATCTTCATCATTCATTCTCTTTATTTCATCCTCCTCTCTATTTAATAGGCCTTGGCTCTTCTTTCTCTTAATTTTCTTTATTCCCAGGACTATAAGACATGTTTCAGATTCGGACCATAGGTTGTACTGCAAAATGTAAACATGTGAAAACTTTGCCATGGAAACTTTGCCATTTTTGCATTCTCACCATGGGCTTTCGACTTTTATAGAAAGTTTCCACGGTAGTCTTCAAAACCAGTCGCTTTTAAAAATCGCTTTGTTCACATCGGTTCACTATATATGACAACGGGGGAAAGTATTATCAACAAGAAATTACGTTCACAAGGCGCAGAACAGGGACTTATGTGGCGGCGTGTAGTATTGTATAATTGAACATATTCGTATCGAATTATGTGTTGGACCCAATAACCTAGTTTTCTTAGAAGTAAATATGGATGGTCGTGAAACTGAAAAGGAACAAAAAATCAGACCACCTAGTATATGTCAATGCAAAAAATGGATGATGTATGGTCTTCTAACGTTGAATATGTCCTTAAAGAGATTTGTTAAACTTACAATCTTGATTATTATTAATTTAAAGGTGCAACGATCGATTTTGAGGCACCACTGGTGTGTTCATTTGTAATGTTTATGTTACCTTGTATTAGCTACAGAAATGCATTTAAAATGAAAACAAAAGACGATTTTATTGCTTCTAGTTTATATTAAAACAGAGGAGATTTCGTATTTGTTCCAATACGAAATCAGATGTTTCAGAATATTGTAACAAAGCCGCAATATTTATCAGGTTAATTCTTTCAGACGGGACTGGTGAATAGACTATTGGCATTGATCAGTGCGAAAATCAGGCTTTCGATTTTTTCTTTTTTGGATCTGGTGATGTGAAATCATCTAATTGCGCCGTTTAATACCGAAACATTAAATATTATAAAGGGAATATGTCAAGATTTTGTCAAGATTCAGTTTGACTTACATTCATTAAAATATTGTACATTACATACGAATCCCAAAAAAGAATACAATTTGATTTTGAAAATTAAACAAAATAGAGGCATTTTAATTTTTGGCTTTTTTTTTTGAAATAACGAGAAAACGGGCGGATTTTCGCCACGGCTTCATGATCAAAAACGCCCCTTTTGCTCTCTCGTGAGTTCAAAAGTTGATGACCAAAACTTTGTGTTGACTCGAATTGTATTGCTGACACTCGTAATATTGATGGATAATGAAAGTAATAATAAAAATTAGAAAAATAAAGTTACAGAATGACATATTTGTTTCATTTCGTAGTGTTTTAATTATTATTAAGTGGCAAACTGCGATAATGATGGTCACAACGACGTAAATTATGGGAGGTCAGTCACCTTTGACTTGTCACCATTTGCCTGCGTTGTGGATTTGTTGGAATCGTTTTCGAGTAAGATATGGGCGGAAAATTAAAAGGGGCAAAATACTCAACAAATGTGGACATTTTCAAATTATTTGATTTAATGTAATCTACAGTTACGTCAGCTTTTCCATCGATACCAAATTTTACAAATATCAGAATATGACCATATTCCTTTAAGGGGCGAGGTCGTGAATATAATTATGTGCTTCATAAATGTGATTTATTCAATATTAAAATTCTGCATATATTAGGGCTTAATTTATTTTTGTTTTGGGTTAAATGCGACCATCTGTTCAGATTTTACAGCTGATCAAAGCGAAACAGACATTTTTATATGTGAGATACGGTGGCCATTATCCGACAGGAGTGATATCAGAAGTGGGTTACTAAAATGTCACGACTGAAAGTTGAAAGTAACTTTTGTTTATACGTCTGTCGCCTAAGATATAAAAATGAATAGTCAAATGCTAAATTGACATACTGAACATATGACTGTTAAAATCTTAAAAATAAAGTTGCGACTCAATTCTTTTCTTACCCCACCAGAGTCCTTTTTCCGCATTTGCAAAAATCATAAAAACATAGGGTTTAACAACAATTAAGTGCAAATTGTACCTTCAAAAAGAACAAAAAAGTTTTCCTCTAAGGCATATCCGTATGAACGAGAAAGGGGAAAAATTCCTCTCGCTTTTCATTTATTTTAAAATATATAATCAGGATCAAAAATGTAATGGATATTTTGTATTTTAAATGTAAATATCAGTCACAGAAATGATATAAAAGTGAAGAGGGATCAAATTGTTAACTGGTATCTTACCTAAAAATCTTAGAAATAAAAAAGTTGCGACTTAGATCTCTTCTGCTTTTGTATTATGAGCAACCGATGTACAAAATTTTTATAAAAATAAAAGGCAATAAAGCGCTTGATAATAACATGGACGTTCGGATGAAGTGTATTTTAAAGGTCCTGTAAAAGAGAATTTCGTGATCCTTGTAAAATCTGGAATAAATGCTACTCTATATATGATAGTCAACACGTATTTTCGTATATTTTGTTGTGCAAAAACTAACTGAAAATAATAATGTCCATGTACCTAGACTCAATAACATTCAATTGTACACCCGGTTGCATTTAATTTTAGTAATTTCGAACTAATCATGTATTGAGTATACCTATTAAAATGTCATTCCAGTTTTACAACTCTTAAATTTCGGACATGTACTCAAAATCACCCCATAATACCCAGGTTTATGTGTTAGGTAGCAAGTACTCAAGAAAATTATTCAAGTTAAGTCCCATTATGCGGAAAAGAAAAGAGGAAAAACGAAAAAAAAGAATGGGTTTAGAGGGTAAATGGGCCTTGTTTTACATGAATATTAAGTTGTAATATAGCCGTAATCATCTAGTAAAATATATACAGGTAGGACTATCAAACCCCGGGGATCCCTGCTATGAAAAACAATACTTAACCATAATTCAGAGTCAATACTACGCTAGAACATTTGTTCACATCATTGTTTTTCTATCCAAAATTAATTATATTGTGTAATTAAATGAACAAAATTAATAGAGGGTTTGAGTATCAAAAAATGACGTGAAATTAAGCTACTAAAATACGTGTTTTGGGTTCTTTTGGTTTTTACAAATTGTTTGTTGTTATAATGAATTTATCACTGACACTGATTGATCTATAGTTACTTAAAAATATAAAAAAATTGCATCAACAATCAATTAAAGAAGGCAAGTGTAAACATTTAGTCTATTTTTTACAATTTTGATATGGATAATTGTGTTTTTAAACATTTCTAAAATGAAATAAGGGTTTGTTTTGTGACAATTAAAAGACTTAATAGTACATATTTGAGTATTATAAGAAAAAATCATTGACTTGAGTATATATGATTAGATTTGAGTAAAAATTACTAACCACACTGCTACATTTTGAGTGTTTATACTTTGCCGTGCTAATGGCGTGGACACCACTTTCGTCAATAAATTTCGAATAATTATAATCTCGGGATTTTTTTTTCAATATCCGTTGCATTATGTTCGGAATTAGCGGCAAAAAATTCCATGGGAGCTGATTGTGAATTTACATATCAGTTATAGCATAATTAACTCATGGTTTTATACTGCTTAAAACAGGAGCGAACCCAATTGGTCTCAGATTAGTATATAGCCTATGTGTATGTACGTCTAATCTGAGGTGGTTTAAGTTTCATTTATAGTTTATATTTTGTGGGATTTTTAAATATCACTCATTATTTCCACATTCAGAGCCAAGTGTTCCATCGCAGTTAATTGGTACCGTATATCAAACCACATAATTAAGCAGTTTCGATGTGTGCCTTCTAATTATTTCACACACCTTGGCATTTGTACTTGATATACAATTATGATGCATTCAGAGGAGGGCTCAATATCGAGTGCACATCCGGTGTCTTAGTATTCCTTCTACTGGGGGGGTGGAAAAATAGCCTACCTTGTAATTCTCTTAATCTCTAATGACTTTTTCCATGGGGATACTGATTTATTATCTGTGGTTACTTTGAGGAGTTTTTGTATTCGATCCATGGAAACTTTTAAAGTCTCTATGGTGTCTTTGCGATTTTGGGTTTCTTTCCATGGAACAATGGTGGTGATGGTGACCTTTAGCTTGTTTTTGCTTCCATTCCTAGATCGTCTGTTGCACAAATTCAAAGAGCGACTGCAATTGGTCAATGGTACGGTACGTAAAAGCCCGTCTGTTTTTGCAAAATCGCCCGGCTATTTTGGAATGGCCGCGGCTGTTTGGCCCGTCTGTTTCATAATTTGTACGGCCAATGGCCCGTCTGTTTTGGCAAAATTGCCCCGGCCCAGTCAGGAGATGGACGCGGTGTTAGCCCGTCTTGATAGGCTATTTTTAACCAAATTATGATAGCTCTCATCACACAAGTATTATACTCAAGATCCATTCTTTTTGACAAGAACCCCGAACGAAATATATAGCGCAAGCGAACCATTTTGACCCTTTTTGGTCCCCACTGCGACCACACCAGATCGCGTTTCTAATAATTAGATTTAAAACATTAATTAAAAGACTGCAAAATCTTGATTAACGTTATAGCCTAACAAAAACAATTGTACAAAATTCTCGACTTTAATCTCTCACCCCCATAATTTGTCTGGAACAAATCCCATACCAAAACAAATAGGTCGCGAACTTAACCAATCAATAAATAAATGGACCCAAGTGTTTATACTTCACCCTGAGTAAACTCCCACTGATCATTTTTTTTTTCCAAGGAACATGACGCATAATCGATACAAACGGTCATTGGTTAGTACAAAGGCGTTGTGAACAACAAAAAAACATCAACTGACCCATATAAGGCCGGTCTCAAAAAAATGGTACATCAGAAAAAAAAATTGGTGTTAAATATGAAATTTCAAAATAAGTCAATTTTACCGTGGCATAATATTAAAAACAAAGACCAGGTTTCCAATGGTGGTTTGTTTCATCTTATTGCCTTTTGTCAATTCAGAGATATGATTAACGCGATACTGCGGAACACACAATTCGATTTGTGCCACTTTATGCATGGGCAGTTGTTTTCGCCAAGTTTATGCCATGCTTGTCCTTGAAGCTCACAAAAGATTCAACATGACAAAGAAGCAATAACACAAGATTAAATAACAAAGGAAGTCTATGTTTCATCGCCAAGTTTTATGGTCACATAACGAATCTGTTCAATGATAATAATCCTTTTTTCATAAAAGGACAGTTTGTCTAAAAATATTTAATGCACGTCAATGACATGGAGCTTTGAATTATTACAAATTTGTATATGTTACAATCATGCCCGAAGAAGTAATTGCAACCAAAATTACACACTCATATCCAAAGAAATGGGTTTAAAACTTTTATTCTAATGATTGAAGTCAACAAAATTTTAAAATTTTGGGGGCAAGCAAGGGGTGGGTGCACAGTGTGGTAGGAAATGGGTTGCGCTGAAACACTCTCCTCCATTGCCTGTACTCCTCATGGTTCTCTTCTAACAACAACAGTATTCGAATGTTATTCACTTTAATACTTAAGAACATCCAGTGATTTGAACAATATTTTTGTTTTAAAAAGTATAGTTTTTGGATTTTTTGTTTCTATGGAAATTTTTGCATAAGTTATATTTTTCAGCTGTAGAATTGACAGAAAAGTAAGAAAGTGGCATGTTCCAGATACGATTCTCCCTATTCAATACGTGGTTGTAGTAAAGGGGTCCGTTTCAGGACGTAATGATTTAAATCGCTCTTCCGTATTAGGTTTGCCTTCTGGGTCTTATCATTTGCAGGGTATGTTAGGATACTGTACTAGTTGCATACATGCAAATATCTGATTTTTGATGATTTTTTTTCGATTATGCTGATTTAGCAATCACTGATATGTCTTTAAATCCAAACTTACTGATCATAACTTCCACACTGACGTAACTGTTTCGGATCTTTTATAGTTCTTTATGACGTTTTAAATCCCTTTTCATTCCAGATCGTTCAAGTTGTGAATTACTAGTTTAACTAATTCTTTCAACGTTTTCACTACGACCAGAAAGTTGCACAAACTCTATTTTGTGTTCCGCAGTAAACTGGAGTTAGGTCTTGCTCGATTGAAACAAGCAACTGAGACGAAACAAAAATCCTGAAAGCCTGATCTTTTTCCTTTATGTGATGTCAACAACACTTACTTTATGTTAGACTATAATTTGAAAAAATCCGGTTTGATTGTACCATTTTTTTTGAGACAGTCTGTATATGCTCCTCTTTCAGTCCCCCAAAACAAACTTAAGGGGATTTTAAATTACAAGTCCCCAAACTGGTCCGCCGTACTCCAGCCCTGACGGAACCACGGCATCTCTTGCCATAAAAGTGACTGCCATAAGAAAGTGATCTCTAGTTTGAGCGCCTGAAATATCAATTTGGTTGGTGCCTTCTTTATCAAAATAAATAGCACCAGGTTTCATGAGCCATAATCGGGCCAGCGCACTAGAATTTATTATCTCCTCACAAGACGCGGGGGCGATTCGCAATGATTTGTTTCATACTAAATTTGGAACTGTCTTTTCACTACCCGGGGAGTTTATTTACTCCAAATAGCAATTGACGGAACGAAACCTGGTGCATATTCAATAAATTAATCGCTAATCCTGATAATACCACCTGTAACAAATATTGGAATGGGCTTAACCAATAAATGGATTATCAAACAGAGGTTGGACCAACATTCCGAGACGTTGAATTGGATTACGGTAATTATTCTATCAATTACCCAGATTGAAGAATTCACAGTAAAAATAAGGCAACTTAATTCAGATGAGCCTGATCAAGGGTAACGCGAAACGTATCACGCCCCAACTTAAAATCCTTGTACTTGGATAAGTTATACTCAATTAATGCTCATCAATTGGACTTACTGTATGATCGATAGTCGAAGAGCTTCTTATATTTTTTACAACGCGCTGGCACATTTCATGGCGAGCCAGATAATTAGCCCTAGGCCACCTGAAAATAATTGGGCTAATTAGAACTCGAATATTTGGATTATGGCCTAGTGCCACTCCAAATAAAATTGACAATTGGTCTCCTTTCTCATATGGCCCAAATTGGTATGAGACACTTTAAAACTAGATACCCTGGAAGCCAAGCGATTCACAAATTAAAACTTTCACCTTAATGGAGAGATCCCTGTGTGCCTTCCACATATTTAAACCTCTTTTACTTTATCCGAGGGGGGGCGGGGGATAGACCGCCGCGATTATTCTTGCTGCATGACAGATATCCGAGTATGCTTGTTTATGGGGGCCGATCAGTACAGCATGTGATTTCAAAACTTAGTGTTTTGTTTTCTTTTCTTTGTTCAATAAAACTACGAAATGTCCAAAAATCAATAAGAATTGATAAAATTCTCAACAAGCGCAATTTATACAATTGTATCCTCATAACATCTCGTGTCTTTAAATGAAAGACGACCGTCTTTGATTAAGTCGAGATGTCTGTCACAAATAGACCATGAAATGTTTGATGTGTGTGAGTTACGCACCGTATTCTGCACGACAGAAAATACAAAAGCATATTATTACATGAGATGGCTTTTACGGCTTATGCCCTCCATGTTTATTTAATATATTTGGTACCATTTTAAAAAAGGGAGTGGCATATTTTGCTGGAATGTCCTTTATTTCTTTAAGCTTAATACATTAACATAACATGAACATTTCATTGAAGAGATACAGGGGCATAGCTCACTGGGGATACGTTTCGGTGATTTGTGTTTAAATGCTTCAAGTCATATCACATTTTATCACCAAAGCCACAAAATGGCACAATCGTAGTTATACATTTTATACTTTGACACTGTCCATTTGACAGGGAAAATCATAATGATTTTTGGAATTGGAATTTTTAAGCCATACTGCAAGAGAAAAGTATAATACAAATCTGAAACAGCATCTACGGCATTGCGTCAAGTTATCTTTCTTAACCAATAAAAATTTGTTCCATTTTGGACTGCAAAATCTTTAAAGGTGCTCATAATTTCACCCACATCATCAGAAAACAAACATTGTATAGCGGTTAAACTGATACCAAAATGTTGTAATGGCAACTTGTACGAGACCACGAGACTGCAATCGGGGAGTCTCACTTTTAAAGTAAATTCCTCGGTCTAAGTAAGTTTCAGTTGTCTTTCGGCTAGGCCCCCAATCATAGAGGTAGGAATGTTTGTAGAGTTGTCCATGTAATGAGGCTAGATTTTGGTCCCAAAATATGGCTCGAATAAAAAAGGACTTTTGTTTGTTGCACGTTTACTCCAATAAAAGCCCAAACCTACTTAGAACATTTTTATTTTCAGAAACAGTGGTGTGCTAGGTGAAAGGCATAAGGGCATGTGGTGGGACCCCCCCCCCTTCCAAAAAATTGTGAAATCCTTAATCGTGAATCTCAATTCTACGACCGTGATGTGCGACTTTTTGCATGAACTTTATGAATTCACTGCCCCCGAAGTTAAATTTTCCCCTCGATCCCCCCAAACCATTTCTGGCTACTGCGATTTTCATCTTACATGTATTGAGGTTGAACTTTATTGGGGGCTTTGCTTCCCCCAAAAGTTGCTCAAGTAAGTTATAGCGAACCCACTTTTCCTCCCGAGCAGTATTCGCTCTGCGAAATGTTGCCCCGCCCCCCACCCCGGCCACCAAGTTTGTTGAAACCAAAATGGGCAAAAATAAATTGATATAGGGCCAGGCCCTAGCCCTAGGCCTACTTGTTGATATGCTCCATGATAACCTGAATTTATTAATCTGTATATTTCCTAAAAACATGACTACTATGAAATCATATTTTGATTAGGCCACATTGCAAATAACAACGTACTACGAGATCATGTTAATGCTGATGCCTGTGCATCAACATTGCATCGATATACACTACATGCTGTGGAAATATGGCGATGGGACTTCCATTTTAACATACTTTGTATACGATCATGTGCTTAAAAACATGTATTTTCTCTGAAGTGAAAATCGTGATATCGCCAAGGGTCTCATTATTTCACCAAAATGGGCCACTTCGGGACAAAATTGAAACGGGCACTTGGACACTGTGAAGTTTGGGGCCATTATTTAATAGGGGGGGGGGGGGGGGGGGGGGGGGGGGGGGGGGGGGGGGGGGGGGGGGGGGGGGGGGGGGGGGGGGGGGGGTGGGGGGGGGGGGGGGGGGGGGGGGGGGGGGGCAATTTTCCTTCCCAATTCCACTTAGATTTTGTCTCCAAATATCTTTAAGAAATACGGCGCACAAAACATTCCAAGTTTTTTTAAGCCGAAAGTCCGAGTTAAAACTGAATCAATGTAATCATCTAGGAACATCTATCTCGCTTTCTAAGAAATGAACCACAAATGACCGAATGATCTTTTTTTACCTTGAAGATGGATTGACGGTGACGTGTTCCATGTCTAAAAATAATAAATACTCGACGCATACCCCCTCAGCCGCGCGGCAAGTGGCTGTAAGCCTGCTAGAACTAACACGGGGATCCGTCTGCTCATCATACAGTCCACGGTAAGGTATTTAGCCGGCTGAATTTTTTTTCAGTTGGTAGACTTTGGACCCATCCTTTTTCCATTCATGCGGGACAATTGAATATTTAATTATTAAAAACTATACCAGATGTTGAATCTTAAAAGGAATTTTATTATGGGACTACAGCCAAGTTTTTGGAAAAATAAAGATTTGATGACGTCACGGCATTGATGGTTTATTATTTTGCTTCGGGACCCTATGGCAGGTAAAATGGACGTACGTATCCCTACATTGGAGAAAAAACAACCGATTATCGTCATCGTACGTCCGGTTTTTGAATCAGTAGGAAGGTAATTTCTGTAGCTGTTTAGCCATAATACACGGTGTCTTTTGGAAAAAATCATAGCACTTTGGGCAGAGGTCTGTAAGACTTGATTTAACCAGGAGGAAATAACATAGAAAGTGGGTGGGCCATGACCCCCCCGTTAATTGTTGGGCCCACCCGTAAATTCATGCTGACCAAGGACCCAAAATTGCCACCCAGTTAACTTATTGTACCCACCCAGTATATATCTGAGCCCAAAAATATTATTAATGAAGTGTCAGTATTTCAGCTAAATTAATGAATGCTAATAAAAGTTTATTCCTGAGTAAAAGCAAGTTCTTCAATAGGCTTGCTGTGTGACTCTACCCTAACAATTATGGTATTCATGATATTGGGTGACAAACTTTACTAAAGGTCTATACTAATTAAATGAGGATCACCGTCTTTAAAGGACAAACAGGAGAGAGGAAAGGTATGTTATATTGTATTTTAATTGAAATGCTGAAAATTCCTGTCTTTTTGTGTGTATAATTATAAAAAAAGGATCACCTCATGACTCGGGGCAAGTAACTATTACTCCATTAGTTCTTAGGCATGGTGGAATGGACGCTAAATACAAAATTTGCAAATTACAAGTCAAATAAATGGATGTTTGTTTTGCAGTAAGTATCTCCAAAACCGAAATGCCAAACTGCGCTTTTGTTATTGTTTTTAATTTTAACTATACAAACATTTAGGGCCATATTCTCAAACGAGGTTTAAAATAAACGGTGTTTGCTAAACTGTGTTTACTAACGCCCAGTTGAAAAAACTCAGGTTAAATATTTTAACTAGTCGTTTAGCTAACCACGGTATTTAATGCCGTAATATCATCCACTTAACTGTGACCAGATCTTCGCCTATATATTCGTTCGCGTGACAAGTTATAGGTCAATAATGCCTTCCTCATTTGTACAGATTGCAATGCAGGAACCCCACGGGTAAATTTCAAATGTCGCGTTATGTTAGGAGCTTTAGAATTTGCTCAGTGATAGAGACAAACCCTGTGCCTATTTAAACTGTTGTATGTCGCTCTGCTGCACTTGCTGGTATTCAATACTATAGCAGATACACACGAGCATAAAATAGAATCAAAGGAGAAATGGACGAGAAGAAATCAACTGAGGACTCGGAAAAGAAAGATAAGGCGAATAAGGAGACAACTTGTCTAACCACGAAGTATCACATATCTGAAAATATCAGGCTTTGATGAAAGCGTGAAGTTAACACGCTTTAAACTAGCCCCGGACCAAGTTTAAGTTTAACAACGTTAGAATGTTTAACTATGTTCGGCTAATTTTTAAACAGCGTTTAAATTAAAGTTAACCATGCTTGAGAATTGTGTTTATGTAGCGGGCGTTTAAATTGCTATTTAACCAGTGCTTCGCGTTACACCTTGTTTGAGACAGACAGGCCACAGTCAACTACTGGTCGTTGAAATCAAGTGTTTACGGTTATAATTCGTAATTAAAACAAACAAATATTGATTTTTGGAATCACCTGGATAAAATAATAATATCTCCTCTGGCATTTTTTTGTCCAAAAAAAAGCCCAATTTTATGAATTCATCAAATAAAACAACAAAATGCCTTAATGGCTCCAAATTTAAATGCCTATTGTTCAACAAATTTTGTTGTGTTCCTTGCTTGTTTTTGCTTAATCTCACTCTAGTATACTTAACCCAAAAGCTGCTCACTCCAAATAATGGGACTGAATTACGGAGGCATCTCTATCAATTTTTAAATGAATTATGTACGAAACATGTGGATTGATCATGGGACTCCGGGAACGGGGGGCCTCATATGCATATGCTTTAAGTGGGTTGCACTGATACGGCCTCACTCAGTCCTCAGTGGGAGGGTAACCATAGGTAATTTTGCAGTCAAGTTTAGATCATGGATATACTAAACAGGTGTTGAAAAAAGACAATAGTGTAATTAATAAATTTATTTTTTTTGACCATGAGTCAATAAAACTGTGTATTAGATCATTTGTTTTTAATTGTTATAATCTGCCACTATTAAATTGTCAAATGAAGCGATGTTGTAGAACACCCACCGAGAAAAAAAACATTTGGAGGTATCTTGGACAAACAAAATGAAGAAAAAAAACACAATTTTGAACTTTGGTTTTCCCCCTTTTGTTTAATCATGCCCATAGAGGTGCATACTAAATCACTTTTATATAGATACGGAGTTGGGCCTTATTCACTTCAGTGTGCGATTTAAAGCTACATGGGTAGCTTCATAAATATTCCAAGAGTTTTGAAAAAATGAGTGATTTTCTTGAAATGCCTCGTGTCTCTTTATATGTGTATAGGTGTACCTAAAAGCCATTGTTGACACGATAAGCTTTTTGGTTGTTGTTTTGTTTTTATAAATAGCATATTTGTTGAGTATTCTGGAAATTAAATTGGGCCACCCATAAATTATTTCTCTTACTTTTTGGCCAATTAAATTAAATTTGGCCCACCCATTAAATTATTCTTATGTACCTCACTGGATTTACATAGTAGATTTATATATATCCGGTCGACCCGAAGATCACCGGATATCTGATACCTTACACGTGACCTGGTACCTGACACGTGAACCAACCTATTCCTCTCGTTACCGTTTTATAACAACAATCGGCCAGCAGCAAGCATTCCTGTATCTCTGTTTGTCACAGCGTAACGATCAGATTGAGACTATCATGGTGGTTTCTGTACAGGGAGGGTAGGACACATCTGCCTTCGATTTTGGCATTGGGTATTTCCAAACGTATTTGTGAAACTGCTACATGCATTTCTATGGCCAGTCTCGTCCCCAGTGACATTAAAAAAATCATCTCTTAAACCTTTGTTCAAAAGATCTTAGTATATCAGGATATTAAGAAAAAAATATGAAGTTCACGTCAACATGTTTCTGTTTAATGTACCTGTGGCCTAACTCAAAACTCCAGAAACTTCCCTGCAAAAGTATCTCTCTCAAACATAATACCCTTGAACATACGCGCCATGGCTACAGAGCTAGTCGCTCTGTAGCCTGCGCACCGATACACTCTAATAGCAAAACAACCCCTATTATAAGGATTATACACCTCAAACAATTGCACTCCTGGTTTTAATTGTAAAATTTATGCCAATTTTTCATGCTTTTCTAAAGAAATGCACAATTCTTACAATATATGTCGCTAGCTGCTTACTATGTACATCGATCCATGCTTGATGCACACAAAGAATTTCTATCTATATAGAGAGGCAAAAACGTTACGTAATCTTTATAATACACCGTCTCGCTTGTTTTGCCGACCACAAAGAAAACATAGATACCACAGTAGAAAGCAATGGCTGCCTCCGCTTCTGTTCCACATACTGTCGGTGCCGCTTGCATATACACTAATCGGTATGATACAAATTAATGGATGTGTGTACGAGGTGGCCAGGTGTAATAATATGTACCTGTTCATTGTGCTCAGATACTCTTTTTTCTCATATGCAAGGCGCGCTTAGGTTAAAAGTTGTATTCATTGAGGCGGTTTATTTAATCAAGACGACTGATTTGTCATTCATTCTTGTGTGGCATTGTTGGACAAACTTTAACCACCCACTAGCACCCAACCTCCAACACTGATATTTTGGCGGATGTTTGGATCGCTGACAATTAGTGTGGTCTCAAGCACCCAACTAATAATTATTCCGTGCAATATCAAAATGTCGCGCCCAGCAAGGACGACTGGTTTGAATGGGTTTCACCCCTTGGATGCACATGCTAACAGCATCAATATCGATCTCGTGTTGGATTGTTCCAATACAATAGGTTACGACCAGTTTTACGAGGGCGGCGATGATCATAGGTCAACGGGATGGTGGGAGAGCCTTTCTCCTTCCTCTCCTACCTCCATGGTCAGATATACGCGTGAAAGGGTTTTTTGACTGAACCTACTTAAATAACCAAACCTGCCTACTAAATAACAATTAACACGGCTTAACCATCAATAGGATAATCTTCCACAAGGGACCATTTTCTAACTCAGACAGGCTTTTCCTTACATACGATTATCTCTCTATAGAAGAGTAAACCTATTTTCGACTAGACCTTGGTGTCAGACTCCTGACCAGTGAACATAACAGCCAATAGTGTTTGTTTTTAATTAAGAAAACGTAACGCTGCTTCAAATATTTAAAAAAAACGAAATTATTTCTCAATTTTACTGAATAATTATTAAACATAATTGATTTTCGTTCTTGTCACGACGTATTGTAAGATAAAAATGCGAAAACACCACGGTATGAGAAAAATAATGGAGTTTTGATAAGGTATGGCTTATCAAAACACCTATTTTTCATAACGTTGTGCTTCTCATCCTTATCTATTACTTCTAAGTCATGGTTTTTATTATACCTGATTCTGACTCTGGGGATGGGTTGTTGGGAACAGTCCAAAATATTTCCCTAGGGAAATATACTTGTAATACATTGGCCAGATTGGCAGGATTATTTCATAATATTCATGAGGTGTAATAACACGTGATATCACATTGTGATGACAGTTAGTGTAAAGAAATGGAAATTGTGCCAAAAAATGTGTCGAATTGACATTCTCTGGGGTGGGGGGGGGCACTTGTATTCAAAGGTGGATATGATGCCTTGAACATGGACCCTAACAAAGTATTTCACCGACATACAAAATATAACCACCAAGTTATTTGGTTTATTATTTATTTATTTCAGACATATTTAAGCGGTAGCCGAGATCAGTGACGCATCACTGCTTTAGCACCAGGGCCCTCTTTACCAATAACCTCAGAAAATACAACCCAATATAAACTTACAAAATACCGAGATTACATTACATATAAATCAAATAAAAAAGCTAAAAAATTTTTAATTTTTTAATGTGTTTATTTTTATGTTTGTTATAAAAAATACACTGTAACACCCCTGAGTACACATAGCCCCTCAAAATAACATATTCCAACCCCCCCAAAAAACACCCTTAAACTTGGCACCATACCCAAACTCACTGACAACACACACACTCACACACACCCCCACACCAAACGCACACCCTCTCACATACACCCACACCCACCCATACTCCACAACAGGAAAAAAGAACAGACACACCCACTCAACCACCAGCCAGTACCAGGCACCCAACAACCCACGCCCCACCCATCCTCGCAACCACTCTACTCCCCCCACACACCATACATCACACCCACACACACACATCATGAAGGCCATACCAAAGTGAGGGTGTTTCACACTTGGAAATTTGTGGTTTACAACCTAAGAGGTTAACAAATGACCCCCCTATCACCCCGATAATAGTCTTAATTCCTACGTTTTTACACATTAGAAAAAAAAACAAAAAAAAAAAACGGCAGAAGAGGATCCCCTATAGAGTCACTCGCTTCTTTTATCCTCGCTATTTCCGCGGTTCGTCACCTTTCCTCGGTTTTTATGTGTGGTATTCAATCACACATCCTCGCTTTCTATGGGGATTTGAACACCACACACACACATACATCCACACACACACCACCACAACCACACACAGCCACACCAACACACACACAACACCCACACACTTAACACTCACATCCAAACAATAAGGCTAAAACAACAAAAAAGAGAATAAAAATCATGTCCCTGAGTCCAGAATGCAGGCCTTCTTGTGTTCCTTTTTAAATAACGGTATACTGAAGGACTGCTTGATGTTTTGGAGGAAAGATATCCACAGCCCTGCCCGTGTTTCTGAAAGTACCGCCTACCCCGCAGTTCTGCTGCGTCCCATCTAGATGTTTATTTGAACGCCACTGGATCTTGTACCGTACTGTGTTGTCATGCTATATACGATGTTATGCGCCAGGTAATCCGGGGCAAGACCATGTATACATCTGTAAATAAGGGTTAATGTAAAATAGTCACGCGTTGTTTTACAGTCACCATTTCACTCACATATAATTGGCACCAACATGTTTATCCCGCACTTTACATCTCAATGTTACTCTTTCAACATGATTTTGGAGGATTGGATTGTATTAACATGCTTATCAGCAGCCGTAACCAAATTGGGCAGCGTTTACACCAGCCGGTCCAACGTGAGGTAGCACAATGGAATTGTGAGCATATCCATGTATACTGGTCATGTATTGCTAATACTTTTTAAAATCCCTATCTTGGAAATTTGGAGCAGTTTTGTCTGTGAGCTTCCATTTTAGTGAGTATTCAAAATATAGTCAAGATATTTAAAACTTGGACCTGTTCCAGCATGACTTTGTTAAAAGAAATGTATTTGCCAGAGTTTTAGTTTTTGCAGAGTGAAAATAATCAAACTCAAAAATTCCCGTTTACAATACTTTTAGTTTCTATCTTACCACATATTTTGCTAACACTAAATAAGTCCAATGATGAATAAATGTGGCAAGACGAAGGTTAAAACAATAAAAAATAGGCCTTAAATGAAGCATTAACATTAAGCAAATTCATTTGTTGTTTCTAGAATCAGGACCTGGAGTATCGCGGCTTCCATTAAAGTTAATGTGGGGGTCCACCAAATAGCCCTTGTGACAGCATCTACCCCTTACATTTTTATTGTTATTGCCATTTTGTAGTTTTGTTTTTGTTTGTTTGGATCTTGTTCAAAATTGCATGTTAATTTGTGTGTATATATGTCTCCCTTAAAGGCTTACTCAGAGATTTCAAAATAATTTTTTTCTGAAGTAATTAAAATAAGTCATCTAGAACTAAAGTTCCCAAAGTTAAGATGAATTCGGAATTTTTGTTTTTATGCAGTACATTTATGCACAGTATAACAGTGCATAAAGATGTTATTCAAAAAAACATGATTTGGTTTGAAAATTGAGTATGGTGTCATCACAAATCTAGTGATTCAGCCTTTAAGTGCTGTTTAAACACACGTGAACTTTTAGTCTAACAATTGATTAATTTTGTCAGAAGTTTTAATTTGCTGAAATATTTTAAAACATTGGAACACCTTTTCTAATTATTGCAATAAAAATTGTAGCATATTTAGCTAGTTTATTTATCGTTTTAAAATATATTTTTAATTCCAAATTATTTTTTTTTTTGTTTGTATCTTGCAAAAGTCGTGTGAAGAGTTAAAGAAGCTAATTTACTTTATATTTAGATATCGCCAATAATGATGTTGTTGTACAAGAAGAGGTGAACAAACTTTACATATCATGTGTACAATTAGTTATAGCTTTTGTTAAAAAAGGTCCATTACTTTTTTGAAAAACATTGTTCTTTTAATATAAGTTTACCTTGGAAAGTTTGTTTTTTGAATACAACATATTTCATGTGTAATATGTGTAAGGAGGGATTGGAAAATCAGCATTAAATCTAGAAATTTAAGTTAATTAAAAGTATTTTGCGAGCACTACATGTTCATTACAAATGCAACCTTCAAAAAGTTTTTGAAGTCGAGAGTGGTGTGTGTATAAATCTTGCTGTCATCATCTGACCCAGTTGTTAGAAGTCAAACTAAACAAGCTGTCAGACGGCAGCAGGCATGTTTCCCCCTAATCTAGAGAAATTGATTTTTTTTTAACAGCATTTTAGGATTGTTGTAATTGAAATGCACCCGTCACATTTGGGAGAATTTTCACTCAAATTTTGTTTAAAGATGACAAAGTTTTGTGATTGATTGCAGTCCGCATACATAGAGTATTGCGTATCTACGAAAGCGTACATGTTGCATTGTCATGTTCGGGCATCGTGTGCTAGCTTTTGTAAACTGAAGGCCCCACAGTAGCGGCTCACTTGTGATCATCATAAAAATAGATCTGAATTTATACAACTGCACTTTGGTAATGGACCAACTAACTTGTTCGGAATGTGCAATTAAGTGATCATTCAGACAGTTTAATACATGGTCCATTTGGTTCATCTAAGGCACTGTGTTCGCAGAGTGCCATTTATAACTGCAATTTTCTTGTATAATTTGGCTAAAAAAGTGGGGAGATTTGGGAAAAGCTCCTTCCAGGGAAATGCAATTTATTATTAATTTATTATTATGTCTTGAAAAAGTCGGGAATTTGGGAGGCTCCTTCCAGGGAAATGCACATGCCTCATTGGACAAACAGCAGATGGTGTTTTGAATCAAATCCCAAATGCATGCTATGTGCCTATACAGTATTGCACAAAACATATGTCGAGGTTACTTAGGGATAAAAGTGTTCAAAAGTCTAAGAAACCACAATTTTAGGTATTTTTATTTAAGAACATATGGAAAGAGGGTAGCCGAGATCAGAGAACCAGCACTGCTTTACACAAGGGCCCTCTGTACAAATAACATCAGGGAAAATACAATAAAATATAAATTACAACAACAGAGATTACAGTACATATAAAATACAATATAAAAAAGCAAAAATTGGAAATAAGTTAGATAAATAGGACCTAGACATAAAAAACATACACTGGTAAACCCTCTGGTACAAATAGCCTACTTCTCAACAATAACATATCCAAACCCCCCCAAAAAAACAACCCCATATAACTTAGCACCATACCCAAAACATGCAACTGAAAACACCACCACACTCACACAAACACAACCACACCGGAACGCACACACGAGCAAGACACCCACAGCCAACCCAGGACACACACTCACCACCCACCCAAACACCCCACCCACACCCAGCCGAGCCAACCCACGGCCCGCCCCCCACACACACAGACAGGCACCACACGACACAACCATCCCCACACAGAAGACACACACACACACACCACACACCACCACACAACACATGACAACAATCACACACACACGCACACCACCAACACACACACGCCACACCACACACACCACTCCGTACACTCACATCAAAACAATAAGGCTAAAAAAACAAAAAGAGAATAATAAAAAAAATTCATGTACCTGAGTCAAGAATGAAGGCCTTCAGTGGTTCTTTTAAATACCTGTTATAATGATGGACTGCTTGATGTTTGGAGGAGATGGTGATTCCACAGCCCTGCCCCGTGGTTCGAAAGTACGCCCTACCCCAGTCAGGTCTGCTGCGTCTCCAATATCTAGATGTACTTTGAACTCATGGATCTGTGTACGTAAATGTGGGTTTTCATGCTATATACGATGTTATGCGCCAGGTAATCCGGGGCAAGACCATGTATACATCTGTAAATAAGGGTTAATGTAAAATAGTCAGCACGTTGTTTTTTACAGTCCATACCATTTATCACAGCTCATCATATATTGCACCAACCATTTTTAATTCCCGCCCCTTTACATCTCAATGTTAATCTGCAACATGCTTTTGGAGGATTTGGATTTGTATTAACATGCTTCTCAGCAGCATATACCACATGGGGGCAAGCATTAGTCAATGTGAGGTACACAATGAATTGAGAGCATAACCATGGTACCTGGTCAAGTATTGCCTAATACGTTTTAAAATCCCTAGTCTTTGCGAAATTTTGGAAGCATTTTGTCGATGGTGACTGATCCATGGTATAGGATGGATGCGAAGTAGTACAAATCCCAAGGAGGGGTGTGTTAAGAATTTGACCGTGGTTTCGCAGGGCATACTACAATGTGGAAGTTAAAGAGAAGGGAAATTTTGAGTTGAGCATCTTTTAATTGTGGTGAGAGCCAATAACAAAGCTATACCCGATTCACTTGAGTTTTTGAGGCATTCACAGTAAGCTTATTATTTCCATCCAATTTGCTACACTAGAAAGCTCCTCATTAAGTACCTCTAAGTAGGTTGGAGACTGTCCTTTGCTTTGAACATGATTGCAGTGTCATCTGCATACAGATCAGTCCTTTGCGGGTTGAAACAAACATGGAAGGTCTAATTACGGTATAAATAAAGGGGACCAGGATTGATCCCTGGGGAACACCGACGGTTACTTTGTTTGAAGTCGGATCGAGCATTATTGAGTGAAGTGCTTTGTTGCCTTTGTCCTACTTACTTTGAAAACCAATCCAGCTCTCTACCCTGAATACCCATTTCTCTAGCTTGGACAGGAGAACATTGTAATTAACGGTGTGCGAACCCTTTTTCAAATCTAAAAAATATGGCACGTAAGCTCACCATGGTCGCATTTCAATTCATGATCATGCCAAAATTCCCTAAGTACCACCACCTTGTGTGCTAAAATGAGTGTAAAGTCAGGGATTTTATGTGTTTTAAATAGATTTTGTGGGAATCATATGCATTATTGAGTGACATTTCCAACTGGTGCATTGTGGGTTTTGACTCATACACCCTCTGTTGGAAACTGAACTGATTTCAAAACTTTTGATAATGACTTGACTTAATGCCTCTACCACACAAAATTTTGACCAAATCAGAATCTTCTTCCAGGAAAGTTAACAGCTTCTATATCCATGCATGTTCATTCTAAGGAAAGCTGAATTAGATTAAGCTTGTTTGTTTTATTCATACCCGAGTTTTATATTGTTACTGTATTTAGTTGTTTCCGGGGCTTCAATTATTTTTGCTCGTGCATTGATTGTATATATGTGTATGTATATAATGCTCCTGTCTCCTATGTACAATATATTTATTCTGAGTTAAATTATAAATATGAATCATTTGGTTTATATAATTATATCATCTATGTGCTAATATAAATGCAATTTGTATACCCAGTGTATAAGTTTCCTTTTTATCATAATGGATTTCATGTGTTCATAAACTCAGACAAAAATTTAATATTATGATAGTTTAATATTATTTTGAATAGAAAAATGACAAAGTATTAGTTTGTCTTTGTTCATATGAGTTTTGATGCCTATACTAATTTTGGTACATAAGAGCATATTATATGCAATGTCGAAACTCAACAAGAAAGATGAATACATTTTCAAGATCTATCTTGCAAGTGGGATATTTTTGTTTTCATAGACAGTATGTGTCTAGGTAGTATTCCATACTTAAATAATTATCAAAGATGATTTGGTAATAAGAATATGTTATTAAGCTTCTCACATATTTTAGTAAATTTAATATTTTAAATGTGATCCTAAAATTACTAAAGCAGTTCAAAATGGACAAGGTAATTACGATACACAAATGTGTAGTTTTAACACACTTTCAGGTGAGGTTTGGAGGAAGCTGTACCTGATATCGTCAGACCATCTATAGAAAACATAAATAAAAATTGTAAACATTCTGTAATGCTGAGACGATGATTACAACTAAACCTTGATCAAATCCATCATATTTAAATGAGCTACCCATAACCTGAAAGTGTCACAAAAGTGAATTAAACTCTACTCTCTGCCAGAATTGTTCAGAGTTATTTACCGTGCGCCGAGCGTGACGTGCATCAACACGGAAGTGAATGCCGATTGGCTTGTTTGAGTAGGTTGGCCTCCCCATTGGTTAATTGCGTATGAGGCTACCCATAGTCTCCGCCTCTTTTATGCAATATTACGGCGCGCACGTTGCCGACCTCTGAAGGATTCTGACAGCAAGTGTAATTGGAGATAATTGAGTGTGTGTCTAGATTACCCAAAACAAATGAAATAAAATAAAAAGCATTAGGAAGCTTGGTCTTTGCTTTTTAAACTGATAAAATTATATCAAAATGTCACCTTTAAAAAAGTAATTTCTTGATGGTACCATTTTTATTGAGACAGGCTGTATATTGTGCAAGTTGGAGTACCTGTTCAATGTTCCAATTTTTCTGACTTTTTATTTGGAGCCCGCTCATGTGCCTGGTGCACCTAAATCAATGCCATCCCCATACAAAAAGGATTCTTTGGGGGTTTGCTTGTTAATTAAAAAAAGTAAAGTCTTTGAGTTTCTCAAAGGCTACATGGGTTTATTTTGTCTTGTTCCAAATTCATTATAAAGAATTCCATATTTGAATGTGCTGGTATTGGTTCTTATGTTACAATGTAACAACAGTGGTGATGTCAGTTTGTAGCAAGATGTTGAAATTGCTTTTGTATGTAAAACATTGTTGTACATTGTCTAGTAAAATCGACGACAAATTGGTTTTGAAAAAGGACCTCAATGTCTACTTAATTCCTACATCTCATGCACAAATTAAACAAATTGATGTCAGGAAAGTTTAAATTATGATTTTTGAAAGCAGCAGATCTAACATGTAGATCTATGGTGATATCTCCTTTACAGTATTTTACAGGAGCACTACCCAATACCCTGCCTCGACCCCACCTTTCACACCATCAAACTTTGATTTCATTACAAGGTTTTTATGTTTCTTATCTCATCTGCAAAATATTTTGACTGACTGACTTCCCATTCTGATGCTACAGGCTAAAATGTGGTTTGTTTACTGTACAGTAACTGGAAAATATTTTGTCAGTAGGCTATGGGCTATTGTAATACTCAAAAATTACCACTCACATTAAAAAGATATGTCAGATTTAAATGAAATTTTGGAAATGAATGTTGGTAGTGGTCCATCTTTTGAAACAGAGAAATATATGTTGTAATCAGGTGCAGTACCTTTAATGTGCAGTTAATGATCTTTATTTTCCTCTCATTTCTTCCATATTTGTTTTTTCTTGTCAAGTAGGCTCCTTTTTGTTCTCAATCACTTTTGATAAGCGGGGCCACTTATCCCTCTATTCACTCACTTTTAGACAATTTCCATCAGTGAAGATAATGATTAATGCTAATTTACTGCATAAAGTTGTTTTGCTTGTAAAATAGAAAGATGAAATGAAGTCATCATCATAATTGAGTATGTTTTTTGTAACACTAATTTTTGTAAGTTTAATTAGTGTATATGCCACAACTGTGTTGTGTGCATGTGCTATATATTGCTGTACAAATGTAAGAAAATGTTCTTTCTAGATTTATGCCAAATAATTAACACTTCAAAGAGAAAGAAATTACAGAAACGTTTCATCATTTGCTTTATTTCATTCTTGGTTTTGTCATGCTTTGCAAACATTAAAAATGTGTGCAGAGTTTTATGTCTTGAAAACTTCATGGGGAAAGAAAAGGTATTATAAATGTTTGTTAACCTCCTCTCCAAGTCAGAGGCGATACTGGGGATTTTGGCTTCTAATAGTTTTCACCAAAATATCTATGGCCTTACTAAAAAAAATGGGTCACACCCTAGACCTGAACATATCTATCCCATTTCAAAACGGATTAGTTGCAGGATGAGGATCTCTTGCCTGGGCTGGGCTCATCATCGTTTGATCAATTGTATGATTAACAGCCAGGAACCATCACTCGTGGGATCTTTATTTACTATAAGAAATATAAAGAACATTGACATGAATTCATTCTCAAACGACATCTCATCCATGATTTGCAGTCTCGACCTTCAGGTGGGCTCAGCTAATGAGGTGTTAGGAGATTTGAGGCATCTCTATTGAATGTACTTAGACACCTATGCAACTCCTCAAGAGCATTCGCACATTGTCAGATCCAGATCAATTTGGTTCAATAGGTATTGATGATGCTAGACACAAATGTAGATGTTTTGAGAGGAAATGGGTAAAACTAGAAATAGTGCCAATCTTGATGAATTTTAATGATTGGCAAACTCATTCATTGTGCAGAGGAGGTTTATTACAGAAAACAACAAAACCATATTTGCTGCTCTGAATAAGCTTCTGAACCCCAAAACTAATGCAGGTGTCATCTCAGTGGACCTTACTGCATTATATTGCACCGTGTGGCACCAGGGCTTGACACTTAAGCTTCTCAGGACCATCCCGGATCGTCACCATGTACAATTCATATGTAACATGCTTGCAAACCGTAGCTTTGTTCTTGACTTTCCCTGGACTTCGGGCTACTGCTAGCCCAGATTCGCTTTAGTGGTTCATTGTTTTAGCACAGTCCAGTTGAACCATTACTCAAAACTAGCGAGACATAGCAATTCCACAGACTGTCCTAGTTTTCTAGCAAGAGTGTCTCGCCTCAAGGCCGTTTATCAATGAAACTGCAACCCGATATCAGCTCATCTACCCACACCTTTGCCAACGGGAGGTCAGTAATTGAAAATTTTTATTCCTAAAGTCCCTGGTGTGTGAGGCCCATGAATTTGCCTAGCACGGGTCCAGAGAAGTTTAAGACCAGTGATGGACAGAGCAGTCAACTACGTTGCCTGAGGAATGGAGTCCAACAGGGATCAGTACTGACTCCAATGCTTTTCAATTTGTATATAATAATTAATAATAATAATGAGACTTATTGAGCACCTTTTACAAAGTAGGCAAGGTGCTGACAGGGTAAAAAAGGCAAATAACACTAAGAGCTATGAAAAAGATGTGACTTAAGAAGACTTTTAAAGGCAGATAAACTATCAGGACCACGGGTGTTGGTAGATAAGTCATTCCAAAGGCGAGGCCCAGCAATAGAAAAGGCATGATCACCAGCTTTCTTTTTGGAACAAGGAATACCAAAGGAGATTGCAGAATCTAAGCGAAGTGTCTAAGTGGACTTATGAGTACGAGGCTGAAAATATGAAGACAGGTAATCAGGAGATTTGAAATGCACAGCTTTAAAAGTCTGAAGGAGAATTTTGAAATGTATCCTGTGATTGATTGGTAACCAATGGAGAGAATCCAGAAGCGGAGCGACATGAATACGACTGGGTTGTTTGAAAATGAGGTGAGCTGATTTAATCTGAAGAACTTGAAGACGGTTTAGTTATTAGATATTGGCGATGTGGTCAGCCATAGTCATGGAATGATAAAAAATAACACCTAGATTGTGGATTGAAGGGGAGGAGGGGATTTCCTGTTCACCAAGATGAAACGTAAGATGTTGTAGCGAGCTGGAATGGGGAGGAGAGGAAGTGACAAAAAACTCAGTTTGGCTTCATTTAGTTTCAATCTATTTTTAAGCATCCAAGACCGAAGGTCAATCACACATTGGGATAATTTAAATAAAGCTCAAGTTAGCATCCCCATGACAGTTCGGATCAACATCATCAGCATAGATGTGGTATTTGAGATGATGGTGATTGATAATATGGCCAACTCTATGAGTATAATATGTAAAAGCCTGGGGTCCAACAGCAGAGAGCTACCTCAAACAACATCTAGACAATATGGCTACCCTGACGATCTTGCTCTTCTTTACTCGGACAGAAGCTGGACTGAAGTAGTAAGTACACTTACTTCAGATATGGCCCTACTTGCAGCATATCTCAAGACCTGAAGACTCAAGCTGAGTGAAGCCAAGACCACTGCTACTGCCTTCCATCTTAACACCAAAGAGCCTCATCACTAGCTTCAAATCAACCTCAATGGAGCACCTTTGCCATACAATCATACATCAACATATTTGGGAGTGAGCTTGATCGGCAGCTTACATATTGGCAGCATCTCGAGTCAGTATGTGCAAAGGTATCTTTGAGGAATAACCTTCTGTGCCACCCTGCTGGATCTTCATGTGGTACTAGCCCATCTACTCTACGCACCACTGCCCTGGCGCGGGTCTACAGTGCTGTTGAATATGCCGTCCCAGCATGGTGCAATAGCTCTCACACAAAGAAGCTGGACACAGTACTCAACGAGACCATGGCTGCCTTCGTCCAACTCCATCTGAGTTTCTACCAGTGCTTTCCGGCATTGCACCTGCAGTGCTTCGGAAAGAGCATCACACATATAAACTGGTAAATAAGGCTCTGTTAGACAACAAGCACCTGCTGGATAACACCGTCAAAGAATCACACCAGCTCGGCAGACAGAGACTGCACTCTCGTTGACCTTTCTGCCGACATGCTGCTAAACTCTCCAGCTCCCCATTCAACATCTTACAGACATGGAACACTGCCTGGCTACATACTCCAAGAGCAGACCAATTCACTGTCGCACCTATGACAGCAACCTGGTAGCAATCTTCCACGTAAGGAATTGGTCACCTTGAATAGGATTCACACAGGAGTCGGTCGTTTCAACAGCAATATGCACTGATGGGGGCTGCGACCATCTCCAGCCTGCCAATGTGGCTCTCCATCACAGACTACGGATCACATTCTCAATGAGTGCCCTACCTTTCGTCCCCCGGTGGATAATAGATTTCTCAAACCCCAACCGATCAACATTGAGCTGGCTCCACCAACTTCAACATAGAAGAAGAACCACCCCAAAACTAAATATCTTCCCAAATGTAATTCAGCAACTGAGCTGTGCATTTGCCAGCTTTTTCAATGACAAAGTATACAGAATCAGACGGGACCTTGATAATTGTCCTGAACCAACTCACCTGAATAAGACTGTCCCAATACATGAGTTTAATCCAGTCACTGTTGAAGGTGATTATGTCAACTCCAATGCTCACAGCTGTTTGAACCCATGCAAATTACTTCTTTTATTTTTAGAACAAATTTAAGCAATGGTAACACAATTTTGACAACTGATATAATTAGAAACATGCAAGAGGTATTATCTCTGCAAAAATCAGAAAAATCCATTGTGGGAAGCTTGGTATTAGTTGGGTCATTTGGAGCAATTCCGTGACCGTGGAGAGTATCATTTCTCAGTGGATTTGTCTTCTATGAAGGTTAATGAACAAATTTAGTGGGAGTGCCCCTTGTGAAAGAGTGGGCGGAATCCAGGAGGCGGAAAATTCATACTATCATACTATTATATTATGAATTTTACCCCCTCCTGGATTCCGCCCACACTTTCTCGAGGGCGCCCCCGATAAATTTGTTCATTAACATTTATAGAAGACAAATCCACTGAGAAATGATACTCTGCTCTCCACGGTCACGGAATTGCCCCAAATGACCCAACTATATAGAGTCTCCTTGGTGAGAAGACTTATATAATCCAAGTCTTATAACTCCTTGCACTATATGGGTAATTTTCATAAAGAGCTGGCTCATTTAGCCTCTTTGTAGTTTGAAGGACTAAAGGTCTATCACTTACGGTCTCCAAAACAAAGGCAGCTATGCAACAAACAGTAAGCGGGTGACGCATGGCTGCTTTATTTTCTTGTCCACGAAATATACCGGTTATTAAAGACGGGCGGAAAGAGGGTTATGAAATTGTGCATAATATATCACAAATTTCAAGTTGTTTTAAAAACAAAATCGATATTTCCATAGCCCAAAGACCAAACCCTGCATGCATTAAGGTGTTGTTTAGGAATTACATATTTCAATGGTAAAATATACTCTTCAAAAGTGGCAATATTTATCATTTCATAAAACGGAAACTACCAAATCAACCGAAAACACCAAATGAAAGCTTGATTCCTTGGCTAAATAAAGTTCCGTGTACGTGAAAGTGTATGAATCGAAGAAGCCGGGTCCCGTAAAATAAAACTAAAACTGCCACACACCTTTCAAGTCGTGAAAAAAACTACACGTCCTGCAAATGCGTACACAAGTTTCGTCCCCACAGTCTTACCGTGTGGCAGCGACCTAGTAACATGTCATTTGTTATGCACAACTGATTATCTTCTTTCTTGGGGCGGATCATGGATTGAAAAACGTCAAAATTAACCGGGGGGCTGAAAGGCTGAAAAACTTCCAAAATGGGCTATTTTGCAAGATTGCAGAATTACCGGGAGGGGGCGCGCGCGCCCCCTCCGCCCCCTGCCCTGATCCCGCGCCTGTCTTTGGACCGTCCACATACAGTGAACCGGCACAACAAGTATAACTACCACTTATTTCCAATGGCGTGTTTGGGTCCTTTTGCTGTGACAAAGAGAGGTGCAGTGTTTACATATTTAATGTTACATGCTTTCTTGAATAGTCCCTTTCACGTACACGACTTTACCTAGTCTAGAAATCAGCTCTCATTTGATGTTCATGACAATTTTCTGCTGGATTGTTGTTTTCGAGGTAGAGAGCAGTTTAATTTTTCAATGTTTTTGCAATCATACCTCTGTACCTTGTACCTTGTACCTTGTACTTGTAGTCTTCAGTCTCACTTCCGGAACATCCCTAGGGATTATACTGGCAGTCTTGACGAGAGTGATATGGATTATAGGTAAGTCTAGGGGCTGGTCAAAGTACGGAGGAATTTTTTGAATTCGTTAGTGGAACTGATGTTGACTGCTTGGTTGGGGAAAGCGTTACATGCAGAGACGGTTTCAATGAAGAAGGATTGCATATGTGGGGTGGATGTATGCTGAGTATTTCAAACTGTCTGTCGTGTAAACGTCTAGCCCTGGTAATCTTGGGTTTAATGTAGCGCGGTCCAAGTGTTGAATGTCCTAAAAATCGCGCCGTTTTAGCCATCTTGTGGAACGTCGCAAGTCCTCTGGTTTTGGGCGTCGGGGTTCAACTTAGTCCCATCTAAGTTTTCGTCAGCATTTGCGTGTACACAGATGACTTGAGGTTGTCTCAACGTGGTACAAATCTTGCGCCCCTGTCGCTGCACTTTCTGTAGGATTCTTTATTCCCCTGGTTCCTGGATTCCATTCAGATGAAGCGTATTCCAAAGGTGGTTGGACTCGTGAGTGTACAAGTTACCTTTTACTGTAACGTCTTAGAGCAGTGGTGAAATTTTCCTCTGAATGAAGTTCAACACTTTCGTAGCCTTAGCAGCTGCGTGCCGGTTTGTTTATCCCATTTGAGCTTATTTTGAGCACAACACCCAGATATTTATCCTCATTACTTCTTCAAGGACTTCACCGGCCATGGAGTAGTTGGCATTCCCTGGTTCCGTTTTTCTTGAAATGCGCAGACTTTTACACTTGGATTCGTTAAAGCGCATGCCCCATTTTGTTTTGACCAGGAGACGAGGCTGTCTAGATCATCCTGGAGGGAAGCTTCGTCCTCGTGGTGTGATTACAGGTTAAGATGATACAGTCGTCAAGCAAATAATCTAGTTGTTGCATCTGACACAGTCGGTGATGTCATTGATGAAAAGGATGAATAAATGAGGCCCACACTGTGGCCTTGGGGAACCCGCTAAGTACTTGGATTCCAGGATGATTAACTTGACATTTACGACTACTCTTTGAATGCGATTAGTGAGGAAGGCAGATATCCACTTGAGGGTTTTGTTTTCCTAATCCAAAAAAGTTTGAGTTTTTAACAAAAGGCGGGCCGGTTGTGGGACGACATCAAAAGCCTTTGCTGAAATCTACAACTGCGATTCGGGGGTTAGCCAGAACGCTTGTAGTGGTTTAAGCTTGTTTTCCTCTACTTTTCGGAAAGGTAGATATCAATTGTGTATCACATGATCTGGCTCTTCTAAAGGCTTCTGGGATCAGAGAGTATGCTATGTTGAGATAATTGTTTCATTAAATACTAACGATTATATGTTCCAAGAAGCTTACAACAGACACAAGTTAATGAAATTGGTCTGTAGTTGGCAGGGTCAGATTTTGAGCCTTTCTTGAATATAGGTGCAGATGTGTTAGCCTTTTTCCAGTCATCGGGCAGCTCACCGTTGTCCAGGCTCCTGTTGAAATGAATTGAAGGGCCGGGGCTATTTCAGCAGCAGCGGTTTTGAGTGCGATGTTAGGTAATTTTCATCAGGCCCAGTAGCTTTGTTGATCTAAGCACTAAGTAACTTCTGGACCCCTTCACCGTAATATGATTTCCTGCTGTCTGGATACGGACTAGGAGGCAAAGTTGGAAAGAACTTCATCTTCAGTTGGAGTAGACACTTTGAGGAAATTGTGTTTGCAAGTGTCTCAGCTTTGGTTGTG
>JAMKCH010031877.1:0-16858 GCA_023653785.1 Ophioderma brevispina | reverse complement strand
GGGGGGATGGAGGATTTTGGAGAGCTTTTTTGGGAGGATAGGGGGTTTTACAGAAGTTACTGACATACCTTATCTAGGGAGTTGGTGTACAGGATTGCTGTGGATTTTGTGGGATGAAGTTGGAAAGGAAAGTGTCCCTGTGGGGTGCTGTGGTGGTAGGGATGTAGGGATGTTTCTGGTGAGGGTTATGGGGGGTAACAAGCACAAAATCAGACAGAATCCCAGAACTGACTTTTTATTCTACTATGCTTACCAGCTGAAGCAAAAACTGTAACTATGTACTTGAAGAATAGGCGAATCACATTTTAAACCTTGATGAACCAAAACAGCCGACGAGCCAGGAACAGCAACATAAGGAAATAGGTACTTTTTCAAGTAAGAGCGGACATCGGAATAAGGCGCTCCACAAATCTGGGAATCTTTCACAGTTGGTATCCTCTATCAAATCAGAATCTTTGCCCAACTTTCACCAGTGCGCTCTAAACGGTAGTACTTCGACTAGAAAGTGTAATGATTGGAGTAGCATTAGCCCATAGTGGTTGAGTAGTCTCAGAAATCTCAGCTTGAACTGCAATAGAAGGGAGCTTTCCCTGAGGTAGGCTCATAGTTGTGATGGACTTCATAAGAAATGGTCATGAGAAGAATAAACCACTTCCGGATAGGTTTAGCTTTCTAAAGATATCGTCAACTACAGAAACACTTTAAGTTTCTGCTCACAATCCGGGATGCAGACATACTTTTACCGCAAGCTATAGAGAATTTCTTACACTCATTGACAGAAATCATCATCATCTTAACTTCTTGAAATTTCGAAAAATCATAGACGTCATTCAACTTGAACTCTTGTAAAAGAGTCACTAAAAGAGGCTATGTCTTTGTTGCCAGCGAACGTTTCCGTCGGAGTAGAAACTGGCTTCTAATAACATAATCGGATCCGGATCTAGTATAAAGAGATAAAAAGTCATCACAATGTCTTGATCCCGAAATATCCCTCTGATCATAGAACTTGATCCCCGACGTGAAGAAATATCCGAAGGAGCTCTAAACCTTGCATAAATATGGCTAGGAGAATCTTGATGTCGTTTTCTTGCTACTCGATGAAACCCTCAGGCTGAGTGGGAAAAGAATTCTTACGCATACAGCTATATCTGTACGGAGAACGCCAACTTACTATGACATGAATATCTCTTCGAAGACTTGCATACTAAATCTACAACCTCTGGAAGTCGAGAGGCGTCTTGAAGAACAGAACACGGAATCTTCAACTTTCTGGTACGAGATGAGTTAAACGAAGGGAGGACATTTCTAAAAGCAAGACGATGGCTAGACGCTTGACTAGACTTGTAGGAAGACGGAGAATGAATGGTTAAAGATGGTAGACAATGGCCCGATGGTTGACTAGATGATAAGAAGGTTGGCTTCCACGGAGAAAAGTAGAAGCGTTTACATCGGGAGAACAATGGTGACGGCCCGACGGAAGCTCGACGGAAAGTCAAGAACGGTAGAAGCACTTTCAACAGAAGAACCACGGTAACAGCCCAGTGATCGGTTAGGCAGACGGACAGGCGGACTGTAAACAAATCCACTAGTGGCTCAGTTCGAATGTATAAAATGGTAAAATAGAAAACTGGGTTGTTTCTAATGAATGAAATTTGTGTGTTTTTTACTTATAACATGGACAGCTTGGTTTTGCACACATTGACATTGTGTTTTGATGTTGAGGTGTATGTTAAGTTTCTATGCTTCCTGACGCTTGTGTGTTAAACGTTTATGACAATGGTTGAATGTCTATCATTGTCTATTCATTGTCCAGGAAAGAAAGAAAGGAAACATGTTTCAAGGATATGCCTTTGTTTTTTCTTGCCTTTGTTTTCACCTGTGCCATATTATAAGGTAAAAACCCAGATTTCATTAATAAGGGACAACTCAGTCATGTGGAACCCAATTCAATGGGGGAAGGTGTGTTGAACAATCTAATAAAAACCTTTTAAATATGTATTAAATGTTTATTAAAGATCTGAAATTGGGGAGCTTTTAGGGCAAAGTTGTTTTGGACACTTGTTAATAAGCCGCCTCCTGCATCCGATGGTCTAATATGATTATTTGAGGGTAGGTTGCATTACTCTTGCTTTGTCAATTGTCTAGCATAGGACTATGCTTGATTTGAGGTTGTGAGGAGAGTGAGAAAAATCAAATTAGAAAGACACATGCAAATGGCAGATCACACCAAACCTGTACAAGGTTTGCCATCCCTACAGTCCCTCTGGACAACTCCCACAAACAGGCTCTCAGAAGGAGCTGGTTCATCTGTGCACACAACTCAGTGTAAACCAGGGATTGGTAGCACATGAATCATATCGTCACGCAGTCAACTCAATCATACCAGCAGCTACAGGTACAACTTGCCCTCTGAAATAAAAGGACAAGGATGACAATGCCAGTTAAGGGGTTAAGTCGGTTGGCACATAACTGCATCCTGAACGCGCTGCTATCTGCGCTTGAAGACCTAAAGAGCGTAGTTCTAGTGCAGCTTGCATATGCACAAAAAAATAAGTTGACACCGTACATGATCAGAAAATAAAACTTTAATCCTTATAAGCCTTTCTGCTGCTGCACATAACCACTCACAATGCAGCCCAAATCATCGGCTACCACGTACGAAATGCTCATATGTCCATGCCAACCTTCCTGATTAAAAACCTGAATACAGATTTCTTTAGGCTGTGAGAAATAATCGTGGACTTAGTTTTTCAAATTTGCGCCGCATTGCTCCCGACCCCGCATGACTGCAGAAGACTGTACAGGACAGCCCAGACCTTGCCAAAACTACACATAAAAAAAGAAAAATGCCTAACAATATTTGAAAAAGGCCCAATCAGCAACGTCCGAGCGTCTGGAAGGGGTTTTCAAGCAAATAATCGGTACGACTGCAGAAGATGCACAGGATAGTCCCGACCTTGCCAAAACTACACATGAAAAAAGATAAATGACCTAATGATATTTGAAATGGCCAATGACACAGTTCTTGAACATCTGGACTTTGTGGTTTTCAAGCAAATAATTGGCTATGTGACGGAGGTTTACTCTTTGTAATGCTGGACTAATGTCAATAGTATGCTTTGCTTTATCAGCAAGATTGTACATCACAAAAAAAAACTTTTTTGAAGTGTTCACTTAAAAAAGGCTTGTTTTGAAATAATTAGAGAATAAAATGCGATTTTCCATGTTATGTATGGGTAAATTAGAAAGGCAAAACTGATTTAAAACAATACTTACCCAAAACCCTCACTGGAACAGAGATTCCAGCAACTGGATTGTCCAAGTCACATCACCATCATGTTTGCATTCACCACACACGGATGCCTGCAGGAAAAACAGCAGCAGCTTTCCCGTCTGACAAAAAAAAGTGCAAGGCGAACTGGTTCTGTGTCAGTCAGGGTGAATGTGAACAACCCAGCTGAAAGAGATTATTAACAAAATCAAAGTTATTAGTTGAAAGAAAATATTGGGTGTCAAAGGGGAGTTGAAAATGTAAGCACTGTAATAGTGATTTTAATCTTACATATCCAGATGTTAAAATTCAATGTATGTCTGCTTAAGTTCTTTGACCCCCAAGCTTTACTGCCTTAATGTCTTAAATGATTTCTGATTGGTTAATTACATGTTATAGTCATTTGAGTAGCCAATGAAAATGGGCCATTCCATGTCAACATTCGAGATGTGCACCGCAGCACGTCATGGATTTTTTTCGCTTAAGTGTGGTGGTAGACATTGATGAGATATAATAATCCTGAATTTTGAGCCTCATAGTCCATTTCGTTTCCTGCTAGAGCAATTGGAAATTTAGGGGGGTCACCATCAAAAGTGCTGCCCGATGTGAAAGACTATGTTGAGAGGGTCATAGATTAGTAATGGACCCCCCCCCCCAGTTTTGAAAATCACAATCTAGGGGTAATATTTGGTGTAGAATTCAAATCTGGCATCAGAAAGTTCATAGCATGTTCCTTTTAGAGTTAATGAAGCCTAAATATGCACCTTTGTTCATTCGGGGTCAAGTTTGGGGGTCATGACTCCCAAAAGTAAGAATATTTTTACTGTCCATCTTTTAGACAATCAGAGGTGTATAGTAGAACTTTCAACCAATACAATTATGAACACATTAGAAAATTAATAAGTGACGTACAGTCCACTGAAAATGGTAATTGTACTTTCTTGATGCATTTTGACCCCCTTGAAAACCAATGTTGACATTTGACACCACCCCTCTACTTCAGATATGTTAAAGATACATCACTTAACAACTTTCCTTGAAAGAACTATCATGGTGTCTTCACTTTTTCACAACAAAATACACACGCAAAGTTAACACATAAAGGTATACGTCACCCAGAGGTCATTGTACATGCACAGTGTATATCACCATATGCATTCTATGGAGATATCAACAAAAGTGTCTTGTGCTGAAAACAATGAAGACATCAAGACACCAAGCTGGTTCTTCCAAGAATAGTTCTCTAGTGATGTATCTTCATCATATATGAAGTAGAGTGGTGATGTCGAATGTCAACATTGATTTTCAGGGGGTCATATATGTCAAAATGCAAAAAAGTAGGATTTTTTACAATGGGCTTCTTCAACTTGCTTATTACTTACATCGGTGCTTATTATTGTACTGGTCGAAAGTCCTGCTGTGTGACTCAGAATAACAAAAAAAATGACATAAAAATATTGTCACTTTATGGAGTTCTGAACCCCCAAACTTGGTCCCAGATGAAAGAGATTGCATTTTTACCCCAAACAACTTAAAAGTAAAGGAGCTATTCACATTTTTGATGCCAGATTGAATTCTACACCATAATATACCCCAGATAGTGATTTCAAAGCTGTGGAGGTTCCATTACAAGTTATGGCCCTCTCAAAATGTCTTTCGCATCACACTGCTTTTGATGGGACCCGACTAAATTTCTGAACACTCCTGCAGGCAAACGAAAAGCAGTATGAAACTCAAATTTTCAGTATTTTCCTTTCTGATCAATAGTATCATAACTATCAAGAAATACAAAATCCATGACATGCGTGGTGCACAATCGAGGGTGGACATGGCATATCAAAACAACATATGTTTTATAATTCATCTAACTGAAGCCTGATTGGCTCTCCAATGTTGATGAAACAAGCTTTCCCTTCTGAGGAAGTGGAATGCCCCCAAAATACCTATTTTCGCACCCCTAAAAGAGGAAAAAATCGGTCTAAACCAGGACCCAGGTCACCACCCTGCTTAGCCATTACTTTCCCCAATTCGTTTTGGCCTCAAAGCCCACACGGACGAAGCACATATCAGTGGGGGGGACGGGCCTGGAAGCGGGAAGTCAACATTGGAAAGGAAATCAGGCTTTCAGTTAAGATGATTTATAAAACATAAGTGTTTTGTGAATAAATCATTACACTGACTGATTTCCTGTACACCAATGTTGACTGAAACCATATGCATTAACCCCCGTTGAATGAAATTTTTCAATCAACACCAGACTAGCACACTCAGTTAGGAGGTGGAAACATGGGGGGGGAATTAATTTTTCAGAGAGCAGGCCCCATAGGATGCAGTCAAAGGTGTATTAGACCAAAAATGCCAGAGCCACAAAAACACATGGGAATACTCGATTCCTCAAAGTCAGGAAGCCAATAACTCACATAGACAGTGGAGAACACCAGGGGTGAGTAAAGGGACCTCAGACTTTATAAATGTGAGTAAAAGGGCCCTGGGCAAAGTTTTTTGGAGGAGAGCCAGAGCCGCGAATCCCGCAGAGAAAACCCCAAGCCTAAGGAATAGGCGGCGAGGGAAGAGCTCCGACAGAGAGGACTGGAGTGCGACGTAGGCCCTGGGACCAAAGGGCCGGAAGCACCCTGCGGCAAAGGCGGGAAACAAGGCCTCACAGCCTGGCGAACAACTGAGGATCGGCGAGGGAACCAGAGAAGCGCAGGGCGAACCCGCGTAATAAAGAAGCGGGCAAAGAAGCCTAAACCCAAAAGGGAAGGAGGGCGGGCCACTAGAGAGTGGGTCCGATCAGAGCACCACAGAAGAAACCCGCGGAGAGAAGTGAGAGAGAGAGGTCCGGGGGAGAAAAAGGTTGAGAGACTGAATGAAGGCCTTTTTTTTTAAAAAAACGGCCCAGCCCCGTTGGAGGGTGAGAGAAAGAAGAAAAGTACCGACCCTGACCCAGAGGAAGAAGCTAAAGGAGAAGGAAATCTCTGAGCGTAATCCCGCCGGGAAGGAAAGGGACCGAAAGAGTAATAAGGCGAGGGCTAGAGCGACGCCGCACCCATGACGATTGGGGGCTGCGCCAAGAACTCGCCGATAGAACTCAGACCCCAAGAGGGAACTAGCTTTCGGGTAAAAAACGGACGCCTTGCAGGATTCAATGGAACGAGACCAACGTCAACGAAGGACGAACGAACAACCTTAGGCTGGGAGGCTGAGCTAGTTGACCGAAAAATTCAGGAAAACGGCATGATCGGAGACAGCCAACAAAGCCTCAAAATAAGCGCGAAAAGATCCCACCTCAGACTGTCACAGATCAGGAGATGGAGGGACGATTCAGGCATCGACTCGGAGGTAGACAGAACCAGGCAGACCTCCGCAAAAACCGGGAGCCGCGGCACCTGAACCGGGCAACCGAAGAACAGTCAAAGGCTAGATTAATGATAACTAGCCCTCCCCAAGATGGGCCAGAGTCAATCCTGAGCCGAAAGGTAACAAAGTGGGTCTAAAAACACGAGAAGTCTACCAGAGGGAGAAACCAGAGTAGCTCTGCAGGAACACGAGTCGAGCCTCGAGCGGCGACCCGAGCCGAGAGATCACTAACTGCTCGGGGAAGGCCCGAGCAGAAGTCTAACCAGTGGCGACTGCATGCAGAGAGCAGGTGACAAGTCGTAGAAGGAAAGAATGATCCAAACATGAGGAACTTCTGGGCCCCGAACGACAAACCGGTATCGAGGAGGCAAAAAGTAGCCGCGTAGCCGAAACCCCGGCAACGGGCATAAGGATGCCACCGAGAAGAGGTCGGCGGGCAGCATAGCGGCTTCGACCCACTCATCTACACTTTAACTACCCGCCTCCCCCACCAACTCCCCCCCCACCCCCCTTTCCGAGGCTAACTCGCCCTTACAGCAATCCAACCACCCCACACCCCTCACCCACCCACCTCACACCCACAATCGCACGCGTCACTCCCTCCTACCTAATCCAAACAACACCTCCGCAATATACCCTCCTCCCCTCCATCCCGCATTCCCACCCAACCGCCCTCCCCTCCTTGCATCCCTAGCAATCGCCTGTCCCCATACTTAACTCCCTCCCCAACCCCCATCTTTTCCCCCTCCGCAATATCTCCGAGGAGAAGAAAGAAAGTGAAGAGAGCCACAGGAGAAGTGATCCCGATACGGGCGAGTACCGATGAAGGATCACCAAGCATCGAGAAAAGTGGAGTAAGTAACCAATCGTCAACCAACTCGAGACGTCAGACAGGAGAATGACTCACAGCGGTGGGTTTACGCCCCGAGACATTCCCACCAGGAGCGAGAAGCTCCAAACCGACTTAAGTTAGGTCGGTCACTTTGACCGGCTAGGATAGAGGGGATAAAATCCCTCAGTCGGAAGGGGCCAGGACACACATGCCAAGGGGATCCCAGGTCGTAAAGACAGGAGCCCGAGCAACCGCACGTGCCCCCAGGACCCCGAAGGGTACTAAGGGGGGAAAGCACACGATCCAGTCGCAAGGCACGGCGGGAAGACTAGAACAGTCAACTGCAAGAAACAACTGAGAAGGCCACCTGTGAAGGCGAGTTCTGAGAACTCACCAAACTAGGGAATACCCCGTCGCGGGGATTCCCACTAGGCAGCCCACAGTGGAGACAGAAGGCGTGGCAAGAAAACCCGCATGAGAGAGAGAAGGGGGAACTAGCGATGGACGAACCGCACCAGTAACCGCACACGGAACCCCGTGTGAGCGGGGACCAACCTGGCAAGGCGCTGCGAGCCCCAACCTCTTAAGCCGTGAGGCCTGGTGAAAGCATGCAGCACGAGCCAGCTTAACCCGCGGGGATAGCAGGCTAGCCATGCAGGGCGTGCCGTAACGGCTGCACCGAAGCGGGAACCAGTGCTGGTCAAACCGCACAGTAACGCGCACCGGTACCCCGCTGTGATTGCGGGGGGGTAACACCTGGCGAAGCGCTGCGCGCCCCACCTAGCACCCGTGAAGGCCTGGTGAAGCATGAGGCACGAGCCCGGGATTGACACCGCGGGGCTAGCAGCTAGCCATGCGGGAAGCAGTGAGCATAAACGACACCCGCGGCGCCCCGTTACGGGGGCACCGAGGAAAACCACCCTCAGGGCCTGACGCATCAAGCCCCGAGACCGGAACCACGGCAGCGCGGTCGCAGGATCCGAGACCCCTAAACCACGAGCGCAGGGGTGTCGGTACTGGCGATGGATCGGCCCGAGAAAGAGAAAAGAAACCCGGGCGTCACCATGGCCAACACCCCGCCACCGGACGGACTGCAGACGCTTCAATCCCAAGGGATGAGAGCAGTAGCAGACCACCTGCCTTGCACCGATAAAGCAACGAGCTAAATCAAGGCGAGCCAGCGCCGGCCGCGTGCTAGCCAGGCCGGCACCGAGGGGGCCGGCCAACTAGCACGCTTTGAAGCAACCCCGAGCTTGCCCGTACCGGAATGTCTGCAGCCTCCAAAATCCCCAAGGGAAAAAAAGCAGAGCCAGACCCCCGCGCAAGCCTGCACCGGAGAAGCTCCTAGGGCTAGTCCAGGCGAGCCAGCGGCCAGGTTTTTGGGTTTGGGTAGCGAGGTAGACGGGCGGAACTCCGAGGAAGGAAAAGGCCCCTACTAACACGCCAGGGCGTAGCCGAAGCTTACAACATCTTTAGGTGCTCCCAAAGGAAGCGGGGGTGGCCGCCTTGGAAGAACCTCGGACGGAGCCCGAACACCTACCCCCCCTTTCCCTTAGCGAAACATAACAGGGGGAGGAAACGTGTCAATGGCGAACCTTGAAAACAGAAGGCCACCGCAAAAGAACAAGCCCCAAACGGAGTGACACAGCGACGCGGGAAGCAGACCCCGGTTTTTTAATGAACGCACAGAGAAAAAGGGTCGCGGGGCGGAAAGCGCAAAAGACGCTGAAAAAAGTGGGGTGAAGCGATCCAGATGGGCGCGAGTACCGGAACAAAACGAGCGATGAAAAACAAAGGCGAGCCGCAGTAAGACCCAGCCTGCAAACGCGGGAGACAAAGATACCGTCGCGGTAACAAAGTCACCCACGGTATAAAGAATTTTCCAAGTCAGTTTTCACATATTTATAAAATACAACAAGAAAAGAATCAAATAAAACCACCCACCCAAAAGAACTGTTTCTATTTTTGATAGTATGGCAACTACAAGCAACCGAAACAGGCTCACAAAAAGGCAAAAGGCATCCAAAGCAGCAACAACACGTGAGGCAATGGCTGCCTTTGTTTACCTTCTTTACCCGCTATACAGATCACATGACCGCATCGGCGGGAAAAAAGGGTACACAATAAAAGCTCTCGACGGGGTAAAAGTCGCCGTTTATTCCGTCCAAATAGAGCGTTATAAATAAAGTTATAATCCAGTAATATATCAAGATAGTTATGTATAGTAGTCGGAGTATTCCGTAGGAGACGACAACTAGTCCAGAGATCGGAAAATCTCAGTTCCGGTAATTTTGGATGCTAAATAGACAGAGGCTGCGTTAACACGCGTCCGTTTGGTAAGGTGGCCCCCCAAAACGGGATTGAGGAAGAGTAATGGCTAACAGTGTGTGACCTGGGGTCATGGTTGAGACCATTTTCTCTGTTAGGAGGTGTGTCTAACATAGTATTTTGGGCTTCCACTTCTCAGAAAGGGAAATGCATATGTTTCAGTCAACAATGGTGTAAAGAGCAAATCAGTTCGTGTAATTATTTAGCCCCAATAGAGTTTGTAAAATATTATTCCAATTCTCCCAAATCACTGTTCGCCCCACAGTTCGATTGGCTCCATTATCATTAACCTATCTTTTAACCAATTGCAATATTTTTCCAGAAGGTTAAGTCACTATCTGTAATTTTCTTCAAAGTGTAAATAAACACCGCCTAAATTTTGGTTAAGTTTTTTGCATTGTTGTATTGCAAATGATTGTAGTAAAGTCCGCTGTAATAGTCTTGTAATTTACTAACCTGAAAACAACATATTTTTAATCACAGGCAATTTTGTGAAAAAAGTAGCAAAAATACACACAAAAGCACATAGGCAGTATAAGTAACATGTGTGAAAGAGTTTTGCCATCTAGTATCAAGATCCAGATTGAAAATTGCAGCAGTATTTGGGAATCAAAATGGCTTCCTCTAAACTATTCTTTCTACCAGATACTCCTTTAAGTTAAAAAATGTGAAAGAAAAATAGATGGAATCTTACTCTGGTCAATTGATGCCCAACTATCAGCGCCATCAAGAGCGTATGTAATGTTGTCTCCATTTTCATCTTGGGCGTAGATCTGCAGCTGATATTCCGTCCCAACGAGGACATTGAATGCGCCACCTTCAAACTCATAACCACTCGGTGCAACTGCTTCTGTCCCAGTGAGAGCTGGTGGGAAATTGGCTATGGAGAGAGAAGCAGTAAAATCAACTGTATATGTTGTAACAAAGTGCTCCATAGGCCAATGTTCATAACATTTGTTCATTTATGGACAGAAAATACAAAATCACAGATCTCTCCCATAGTAGATCATATCTGTGCATAAGAAACGATTCTAGGATACTAATTGCTTAGACCAATGGTTCAGGTGATATAAAACATGAACTTTTGGGGGTAAGCTGAGGGGAATGAAACTTATATTAATTATGCATAAATCATTGATAACTGAGAAAAATAATTAACTTTTTCCCTAGAGTTTTTTTGCACTGTCAAGAACAACATACTGATTTGAAGCTGACACCAGCTGCACTTATAAAGAGGCCACACTGTGTATTGTTTATCTTTCTTCATATACTAATCGTATGCAATATATGGGCAAATTACATTTTTTGAAGGTCACATTGAATTGTGAAGTCATTCTTCACAAATGGTTTTGTGCCATTAATCAGTTCAAGTTTAAATGTTGAGTGGGGAAAAATGAAAGGAGCTTTGAAGCACTGACTATAATTCAAAGTTTACATGTTGAGTGGTGAAATAACTGAAAGGAGCTTTGGGGCATTGACTATATGTTCAGTTGCATGCTTTTGTCACAATTTTCTAGACCAAAATGACAATGTGAAACTCCGCATTGTTTGTAAACAATATTCTTGCCCAAAATTACTTTGACATGTTGCTACTTACATATGCTTCCCTGCTAAAACAACTGCCAGATTGCATGTAGGCACAGTTCATGTAAGAGATACATACACAGGCCCCACCCAAGAGATAATGAGCAGTAGATATTCAAAATTCCTTACTTCAGTTAGAGACAGCATATAATAAAGATAGAAAATTCATGCCATTTTGTGATGAAAGCAAGGTTTTGGTGGCTCGTGCAGACCAGTTGCTGTAACTGCAAGTGCTAAATTCTGTGAATCATATTTTACACAAGTAGCAGGTGTGGCCAACAACCCAAACCTTGCTTTAATTCTAAAATGGTCAAGTGTGAATAGAGTCTATTAAATTTGAAATGTTGCATTTTAAGTTATGTCAATCAGGGCAAACACGAGCTACAAACCCTCATGTCAATCATGACATTCACCTGCTTGGACACGATATGAAAAACTTTGAATTTAATTCTAGCCCTGGCTATATAAACTCACCCAAGGACTCTGCAGTCTCTACAAATTCTTCACCAGTTGCCTTTGTGGCACCCCCGATGGCTGGATTTTCTGTGGCTAAAGCATCAAATTGGCAGCTCTTGTCAGCAGCCTCCCCCACTCCACACGTCTCATCCACAACTGCCTTAAGTGCGTCACCAGCATTTTCAAGTAGCTCATCCAAGAATTTTGGTGTGAAATCATCACCCGTGGTAGAAATGGTTTCCCAGGTGTTGCTACCAGAGTAGGTGAAAATGCTCTCACTTGCCAAAGTTGTCTTCCCTGTATGTTAAATGAAAATGGAAGATATGATGTTAATTTCTTGGTGGTAAAAAAGGAAACCCTTTTTTGTACTGTTCACTACCTTTGCTGTCCAAACAGCAAATTATTCAGAGCTAGATTCACCATTTGGTGAACAGGGAAGTACGACAACCAAAATATTCGTGATTGCAGCGTTCACGGAACACATGTGTTGTCTGCCATCACGGTTTGTGAATGGGGACAAAGGTTACATGAGGTCACCAACATGTGAGACACTACCTAAGCACCATTGTATCAAAGTATCAAAAATCGATCGACATATGTTAATATACCAAGCTTGTCATAAGTGTCACCAATTGGGGACCAAATTGCCAAAGAAACATAATGACTGTAATGTTCTAAAAAGAATGTACTTTTTAGCTGCCCTGCTTGTGTGTTGTGTGTGTTTATTGACCTTCATGTAAAAAAGCATGGTAACCTTATTATATTATAAGGTTTCTAGTCCAAAAATCACACTTACTGTGGACGTTTTGTCAACTAGATGTTGACTTTCTCAACACTAAAGGTGAAGTGACGATCTTCTGTTGATAACTCTTGTTGACCGTTGCTTAGTAACAAGGTTGCCAGATGATTTCTGAAGAAGTTCGTCAAACATGTGACTAAGATTGTATTGCCCCTCATCCCTGTTCATGGTGTTTTCCTTCTTTCTAATGGCTATTGCTGCCAAGGCACAGGATCTTTGCCCTGTGTATGTCTCCATATTACAGGCAATGGCAATAACTAAAAGCTACTACACATAGCAAAATTGTGTTTGGCCTATAAATGGCCTATGAATGACCACAAAATTACGAACATTGGAAATCATGGTGTCCACTGAAACAGACATGTTAAAAGCCTTGATTCTGATAAGTACATTGAGGAATGTAGTATCAGCAGAAGAACAAAGTCTTTTCCTTCGTGGTATATAGAATGTAAGCATATGGGATGAGTATGAAGGAGTAAGAACATGATAGCTATTTAAAGAAATAGAAGCAATTTGAAAGGATGCAATCATGGACTGTCAACCAGTGAAGACAAGCTCACAGTGACGTTAAGTCTAATTGCATGGTTCTAGAGGTTTGAAGTTTGTACATTTTCACCCCTTAGTAATGTCATAATCCAGATGTGAATTATAGTGCAAACTACATGGTAACAAGTGTCCTTATCAATAAATCTGTGAATGCAAGCAAGATTACAAATGTGACAAACAGAAGAAAAATGGTGTGATAGAGATGTGGTGGAATTATGAGTGTGTTTCTACTACCGACACAGCAAAAAGGGCACTTGCCGACCCGCTATGGACCCGGGTTTTTTCGTTATCCCAGCTGTTTCTATTGAAGGCACATACAAATATGTGGAATGCTTGAATGGACTCACAGCTACCATGCTGGCCTGGCTGGCCAGGGTCACAACCTTTCTTGTTCCATAACTTCCAACCATTTCTCTTTGAGGTATGTTACGCATACACGTGTATTCCCTTCATGTTATTTAATCATACGGTCTTGAGTTATTTTAAAATTTATGGAGGACCCACCAGGTAGGTGTAAATGGTAACTAATTACTACAAGTTTAACAATAGTATTGATGTTGATTCATTTCTAAAATAAAAATGACAGTAAACTGTTGATGATTTGAATGCTGCATGCAGCGGAAGTCACATTAACAGCATGGCATTGGCATAACTTCCAGCCCAACTTGGCAAATGCCACTATTAGCTGTTTCTACTGGTGGAATAGCAGAATGCAAAACAGCAAAAACCATCTCAGAACAGGTTTGAATTTGCCATACCGTATCACGTTAAAATAGGGGGTCGGTCTGTTTCTACTAAGCCAGATAATGGATCAAACCGTGTCTGACACAGTAAACATCCCCAGTAGAAACACACTTTATGACCACCCCTGGATTACTAATAGACTCGACAGGTATGTTTTAAGATGGAATTGCCAATATTAATATTTCAGTAGGATATCTATTTATCAGTTATGATATACTTACAGGTGTCTTTGATATGGTCATAAATATCCAAGTCACTGGTGGGTACTGGGTCCACAGCAACTCCTTCCCTTGTGTTGAAATCATTGTTTGGATCACCATCCTTCACACCTGGTTAAGTTCAAAAATCAAAATGGTGAAAGAATATTGAATTTGCTAACTTGGTTTTTATTCCTAGTCTCCTTTACATTTTCAGTGCTCCAAATCCCAAGTTGGGGGAGGGAGACTTCTACTGTTGTGTTGTACATTTTCATTTTGAAGTCATACATGTACTGAAATAAGATGAAAGTATTATAAGCACACCTCTTCCATTTCACAAATATTTTACAAATACATATATAAGACATTTTATGATCTGACCAACAATACAATTTGAAGCCAACCACTTGCAGGTTATGTTCGCATATCCAAGCCAGTAACAAAAATATAAAAATATGAATTTTTATGATTTTTTTGATGTTTCGGATAGCAAATCGCTGCTAATCCCTTTAAGTGGCTTGAATAACTACTGCTCACCTGTGCTATTCACAGATTTTCATCATCAGAAACAAAAATGTTTTCAAGAAGTGCCAACATGTGCACTGATACTCACCCATAATTCCACGGGTGCTGTACCCCACACTAGGAACAAGGAAAGAAATGCCACCAAAGAACACAGCATTGTCAAACACACTGAGATCAGCCGATATAGAAATGCTGTTACATTCAGCGGCAACTTTATTCTCATGTGTAGCAAAGACTCTTAGTTTGTCATCACTTGAGTAGGCCGACTCTATTTGAAAAGTTGAGACAAATAACAATTTAAAAAATATAGCAAGTATTACAAATCCCCTTTTGGAAAAGTCAGGGGAATAAAAATGAAGTGATTTGCATTTTTTGCAGGTAGAGGGGTGTCATATGAGCCTTTCTAAGGGCAAAGTACTAGTAAAATAATTTTAACCCAAGATTGTGAAAATGATGGCATACTACAAGCTACCTGCTTAAAATAATCCAAAAGCTAAAATGTGAGATTGCTTATGAGATTAAATCATTTCTCTAAATAATACAAATGAAGCCAAATGTTGTTCACTGTTCAAAGACCTGCAACAACTGCCTTATCTGTTGTTTTGTGAAATTTAGAAACACTGCAGTTCAAAGTAAAAGACACTGTTCATAAAGCTTTGTGAACCTTGTGAGTGTGCTGACTCTCAACTATCCAAGAGTTTTTCCCTGTAACTGGGATTCATGCTTCATGGGAAAAAGCAAAATTTGCATTGCATTGAAGTGAATGAGAAAATGGAAAATTCACTATTTTCACTATCCCATAATGCACCACAATTCTTGCTGGTTTCTTCATGACTTCCTAAGAGTTACTCTCCCCTGACATGAGCCTGAACTCACTGGCAAGCAGTAAGCATTGCAGTGATATATGGAGAATGGCAAGGCATCAATTAAGATTGGGTTCCACTTACCCCCTGCCAATACAGCTGCTTTGTCTACAGAAGTACCATCTTCGCCATCTTCATATATAATCACTGTGAAATCACTGTTATCTGTATCAACTTCAAACTGGACCTAAAATACCAGGACAAAAAAAGGAAATAATACAAATTTCAACAGATCCTCCTTTTTCTTCTCCACACAAGTGTGCATTGTCCATTTGCATAACTCCCTGGCAACAGGATCATGCACCTTTTGGGATGCAATTGCATTGCCAGAGAAGCTCATAGACTTAGCAGTGTTCAGGACTTAACATTAATAGTGTTATTAAGTTGACATGGTTTTTTATTACACCTAAGTAGATCCTTATCATTTGATTGGAGTATTATAGGTCACATCATTCAATAAACGATATATTGAATGATTACGTCACATACCATGCATTTTTATTTACATTTGGCGTACATTTTTGTTCCATACGTTTTGTTCTATTGCACGCCTCATGCGTCTTCACAAAACACAGGTCACCCAATACACACACTTCACGGAACTTCGCTGTGGCTATGATGCAATATATTATGGATCAGTCTTCACCGCTGTGGTACTGCAGCGAGTCTCGCAACTGGGGTGACGGTTTTTGCGTTTTTTTTTTTTTGTTGTTTTTCTGCCTGTAAAGATCAGCAAGATCTACTTGGAATTTCCGGCCATGGAGGTTTCTTCAGACCAAGTTTAATGCAGTGACTATAACAATTAGTAGGAGACGGTAAATGTAAGTCAACATTTAGGCCTAGCCCTGGCTAGAGCTAGGCCCTGGGTCTTGCTACATGGCTAGTCTAGGCTTAAGCTTAGCATAGTCAAGTTAGTCTGAGCTTAATGACAAGAATCTACTTAGATGTTATATTGAACAAATAATGAATGTTTTTCATTCATGCAATGGAAAAGAATTAATTTCATGAGATGAAAGATGAAATGTTCCATTCAAATCGGCTAATGCCTCATTGAATGTTCCATTCAACTCGGCTAATGCCTCATTGAATGGAACATTTCATCTTTCAACTTAATGAAAATATTCTTCATCTTTCAACTCATGAAGATATTCTTACCATTGCACTCGTAAACATTCATTATTTGTATAATAATTGGATTGCACATAACACTTTGCTGCCAAGTACAGTTCATTGGAAAGTTGCACAGTGAATAAAGACTGCTACATTTGAATAAGGGCATTGATGATTCAAATAATTCTGTGATCATTTGTAAAACATGGATGACATTACTCTTTAAGGATTGTGAAATATGAA
>JAMKCH010031876.1:0-22097 GCA_023653785.1 Ophioderma brevispina | reverse complement strand
AGCAATATCAACTTGAAAGTATTCAAGTCAGAACAAGATGGCCTTTACACAAGAAATAGGAATACTACTTCCAAGCCCAGCTGCCAATATAACCTTAAACAAGAACACAAGAACAAGTGCAGTTGGAGTTATTTAAATCAACAATTTGGTCTAATGATGTTGATTCCTTTAATGAAATATCATGAACGTTCTCAACAAACATGACAAGGAATTCAGAAAAGAAGAAATGGGACCAAGTTCGCCAATGGGGCAGACGCACTTGAGTATACTTGATGCTACTTTACATTTATCAACTTTATATGACTTTTTGCGTTGCCAACGTTTTTTTTGGTAGATAGTAATCTACAAAAACTACCGGTGTACGTTTACCAATGATATAAATATATTTGGCAAAAATACCCAATTCTGAGGACATCAAGGGCTCAGCGTCTTCGATCGTAAAGACACACACACAGACACACACACATACACACACACACGCACGCGCGCACGCACACATACACAGATTTGAAAGTGTGATCGATTCCAACGCAAACGTTCTATATCAGGAACTGTTATCATTTTCTAGATTGGTACTATTAATACATTGGTATTACTAGAACATTAGGTTTTCGATAATTGCTTCCGGCACTACTTTCAAGATTCACTTATTGACTGGTACGGCAAAATCACCGTGGAATAATGACAACCTAAGTATCATTATTATTGATCATTTTTAATTTCCTTATCCTACTATCATCAGGGCAATATTGACCTTTTACAATTACTAATGTTTATATGTATTTTATCTAAAGGATAAAAGTAAAAGATTGGGCAATTAATACAAGTAATTCAAGCAATACGAGCAAGACAGGATTATTAGTATCCAAGGCTTGAAAGATGTGATTTCTAACCTGAAGAATGAAAAGGCTCGCCAAGATCATGTTATAATATCTGACTACAGAAATTACAGTTTCTCAAGACTCCTTACTAGGCTCGTTAGTTGTTATCATTGACATGGTCGATATCACCTGCATCTAACACACTCAAACTTATTACTTTTTTCGACAACAGCGATAACATCCTCCCAGACTCAAATGCTTTCCTCAATACCTATCCTCTAATAAACACCCCGTTTATTATAATTTACATTAACAACATCGCTAGCACCCTATGCAGAGCTGTCAACATTTAACATTACTTTTCAGTACTCAGAAATCACTATGGTATTTCCATCAGTTTTGCAATGCTTCCGTGAAAAACTGTGTGGCGTTTGTTCGAGGGCTTTTCCATTTCACAAACTGTGTCGGCGAACGAATATTGACTGGCACCCCCTATTGGCGATTTCTTAATTTGCCCCCGATTTATGGGATTCTGCATATGGTACTGGAATCTGGTAGTTTAACTGGTGATTGTTGCGGGAGAAATATGAAAATTGATTAATCGGAGATCACTGGGTTTTGCGATGCCAAGGTAATCATGCTTACCGACGGCGGTAGATTAGTGTCAGACCATGAGTGGAATATTTAAAGAGGCCTGGTGAAAGTGATGAACGTCTAAGGTGTAATATGCAGACAGCACATTTTTAATATTCAAATCAATCTAATTATTCAAATTTTTGGGGGTGGGGTAATAATCAGGTGGTCTTCCTGATGTTCATTTCTCTATAGATTTTGCTATTGTTAGCGAATAGGCGGATATGGAATAGATAAAGTGCCCGTCTTTTTCATGTAATACCACACCAAACCATCACCAATCCGCCACCATTTATCTGTGATGTCAAGGAACCTCCCCAAAGGCAATCTGTGGAATGACAAGTCCAGCAGTTATCCCAGTCACGTTTAAATGTGTCACCTTGTACATTTCCCTTACAGCACTGTTTATCGACAGTTCATATTACGAATCAGTATGTAAAACTCATGTACACGCAAATCTGAGATGATTTACGTCGATGTGTCAGATGTTCGCAAATAGCGCCGATGTTGTATGAGATTCTGACGTGTGCTGACAATGCAAGTTATCATTCAACATTCATCACAACATTCATCAGCAAACCGGCTTATAACTTTATCCGTCGAATTTTATCCATTGCATCAGGTGTCATTACATAAAAACAAGATAATAATTATTATAAATAAGTATTGACACGCGTTTTGCCAAGCCTTCTTTGCCAAGGGGCGGTAGTTACCCACCCTGGGAATTCGTTATAAACCATTAATTGCTTACAATTTTGGTACCAAGGGATAACTACTGTGCACTTCTTTCCATCGATGGATAAGGACAAATAAGTACCCACATATCAATCATGCCGTCACAATGACGTCACAAAGCCCACTAGTGTATATAGATGAAAATTTAAAGTCTGACTCAGCGATTTTGAAATATATAGATTTTTGTATAATATTTAAAAAAAAAATCAAGTAGAACTAAAGATAGCCACCTAAAATGCTCAAATCCAAGGTTTTTCGTTTCCATGCAGTACACATGTATGTATAGAGTATAACATTGTCTTAGGATACTGTGTATAACAAAAATTCCGGATCCGGAATTTTATAACAAAGTAGCGATTTCCTATATGAAGGACTTCGATTTGAGCTTAGCTATTTCACACAGTGAGTAGTATAATGGACAAGTATTATTTATATGCAAAAAACACGATTTGTTTGAAAATTGAGGGCGCCCCCATCTGAAAATCTCTGAGTAAGCCTTTAAATATGCACTAAGAAAGGTAGGGATATCGCATTTTCATGCGGTTTTGTGCTCCATATAATTGCAAATGAACATAAGAAGGTAACTCCAGGGGCTCCGTATACGAGTCATATTGTGCAGAATATTTTCAGCAATATACCATTCTTGGATTGCACCGCCTTCACTTTGACGGCATACCCTATACCCGGTGAAGGAGCTGTATTCAATTTGTAAACGGGAAAGATTTAAACATTACCTGGAAGTTTTTGAGCATCGGAGGAAACTTCTTAACTTTTTCTAAAAATACAAACATTTATTAATGTTACATGATGATGATGATAATGAGAACAAACTTTCTGGCACTCAGATGCGAAAATACCCAGGGAACCCCTTCGTTTTTCGGAGATATTTGAGATTAATTTCCATTTACACGCATTCTCTGTCATGTCTATGGAGCGATTGATAACGTTAGTCTCTCACGCAGTACCAATTTGCATATTAATATCTTTCGCAGTCTGTGACACAGACTAGACTGTGGGTAAATACTTCCGCACCGCCAAAGTATTGCTCTAACGTCATTGACCACAACTGTCTTCAAAATATGATTATGCCATATTACAGAATGCCCTTTTCATTCACTCTTAAAATTCTGGTGAAATAAGCACATCATTAACTTGTAAGATGAGTATTGTATCTGTGCACAAGAGATTTTGTTTTAAATGTAATCTGATGTTACAATTAATCCTTAATATGCTCCAAGAATAACATCTTCAGTTTCCGTGGGGACAGGTAGATGGTGAGTTTAGTGCGAGTTAGGAAAAGGGGAGTTGGAATAAATAACGAAGAACAAGTCCCAGTGGCAACTTAGGAATACGCCAAGAAAGTTCATGGTGAGTTACAAAAAAGTCAAGTTAGGAAAATGTGAATTAGAAAAGTGAGTTATGCCCATACACATCATGGGTTTTGAATTTTGTGGTTTGATGTCTTTAACGTGATGGGTTGTGTGGAGCAGAGTGAGTGCAAGCACTACAGGGTAGGGTATGAGAAATAAATGCCAACAAAACTGTAAGTAATTTGTGATAGTGGCGAGTTAAAAAGTGGCGAGTTAAAAAGACATGGCGAGTTAAAAAGAGCAAAGTAGCATCTGAGATCTCTGTAGTTCTCTCAAACCATGGAAAAGAATACGTTCTGTCTGATTTTTCGAAATCCCTTGTTATGACTGCCCATCAACCTTAACCATTGTGGCATGTGGGTAGCAAGATGATCAACTAGTTCATAAGCATGTTTTTGTTCTTCTGCATGATATATCTCAGGTATGCACTGTGCAACCGCAACATCATATGAATGTTGTTAAATTGGTTTCTTCATTAAATTTATATGAAACCATTTTGATGGGATTTGTGTTCAGTAAGATAAATTCAACTGTCACACAAACTACTCCGCACGCAAGGAAGAACTGAAAGACCGGTCATATTGGCAGCCTCAATTCCCCATAACACAAGGTAAAATCTTAAGTAATATCGTAAGTAATATCTTTCAGTTCGTTCAAATCTATTGATGCAATTTGGCACAACATAATTTACAAATTTGCTGTACATGAGTGGTAGACTGTTAGTGATGTCGCATCCTTTGTTTCATTGGTTACAACCTTTTAAAAAATCTACCCTGGCGATGATACTCAGCGAGTAAATCCATGGGTGCCATAAATCAGTCCATGATGTACAACACTAGTTAATGAACGCAAAAGCTCAGGTTTCCCTGATAGGTTTTTAGAAGATGCTGAATTGAAACAAACATCTATTTAATCACCCTTTCTAATAACTGCTTTAAAATAAGACACCTCGTATCAATTTTATTTGATAGAAATTACCAAACAGGACGGAACTCGATACGCATCTGGATATAAGCGATAAAGATGTTTTTGCTACGAAAGCAATGGCAAACAGAGAATTGCTCACTTTGAATTTCGGTCTTTAAATTGGGATTTAAACTTAGACATAGTCAATCATTTTAGAAGTACAATCAGATAACAATTTATTTTGTGATATTTCTCCAAAAGTCACTCATCATAGCTTTAATGTAATTAATTCTTAGACTTGAAAATAAACACTAGACGTGATTATTTTTTACCATCGTTATATTTGTCCAAAAACTTAGAATTAGCTCTGTACTAATTTCCTTTCCGGAGTATCTTTGCATAATATCTCTAGCAAATTATGCATTTATTGCCTTCTCAAGGGATATGGCAAGCGTAATTGATATACCAACCCATCCTAATCTTGTTCGACCTGGCTACTTTCCGCATCAAAATCGGAATATTGAGTGAAGTTTCAGAGGATTTACTGCATCGTTCCGTATCCAGTTTTTCTCTCTTTGGCCTTTAATCCCTACAGTTTGACAAGAAATATTTCGAACTTTTTTCCTTCTAATCATCTTTCAAACATTTTATCATAAGCGGACATTACGTGCAGTATGCAAATGCCATGTGGCAAAATGGAAATCGGGAAGCTCTTTCAGTATTTTTTTTTAAATTGACGAAACCGTTGTTGTTCAATGGGGAGGAGGGAACGGAAAAAGTTCCATATGACCCCTCCATGATTAGAGGGTAAATAAAATGTAATAACGCAAACTACCATTGCCTTGAAATCTAAAGGTGTCTCCCGTACATCTAGAATGAAATTGATAGATATGATGGGTCACAATGTGGCTTGGGACTTTGAAAGTGAACTTAGTGAACTCTCTATTCCAAAATAAAGTGACACTATTTTTGGTATATTGAAAGAAAACAAAACGAAAATATCTTCATGACATCCCTTTGCGAGCCCTAAGTGGGAAATGAATTGAATTTTGATAATAAGTTGTTTGTAAACCCATGGCAAAAACTAAATCCCCCCCCCAAAAAAAAAATCCACAAAAGAGGCAAAAGTCCACTTTTTTAACGATTTTATTGATAAAAAGGGAAAATGTGGAGAGTATTTCACAAGAAAGTACTCTCTTTGGTGATATGATGTTCAAAAGGACCGGCGGGGGGGGGAGGGACCATGGGGGGGCGGTACACTTTTACTTTAAAAAGTCGAGTTTTTCGAAATCCCGCAAGCCAAATAAATCCTTGATACTAGTCTACAGATTTCATGACCTCAGTTCAAGCCTAATTTAAATGTCATATTTCAATGATCTTTATTCATCACAAAGATATCTGAAAATAAATGATATTTTCAGGCTAATTGGCTAAAAAGCACTAAAATCTATATATATTTAGGCCACTTAACACTAAATCTGGCAAACCACTAAAATCTTAATATAAAGCTCCGGTTACAAGTACAATGACATGTATGTGCTGCACTTCATTCCCAACAAGGGTTTTATGGTGAGATGAATAAAATTAGAAAACTGCCCAAAATTAGGGATCTAGAATTTCGCCAAATATTATTATAAATGTTATTAGTTATAGCAAACATTTTTTTTTTATTTAATGTTCCACTCTGTCTTCAATTTAAATACAAGACTTGCTTCAAAATCTAGACCCAGACTTGTTATCATTCGTACCGTTTCTGCGGCGTCAGCCGCCGTCGTCTGCTTTAGTTTACCTACTGGACGCATGTCGGCGCTATTCCCCATGTTGTGATTTTGATGATGTACCAGCGACATCCCCGGGGTGGGGGGGGGGGGGGGGGGGGGGGGTTCTCGACCCAAAATTGGGTACGGGTGTGCGTCCACCGGGTAAAAAAATCGACCCATGTCTATAGTAACCAAATTGTACAAAAATATGACCCATTTATATAGTTGGTTCCAAAATTTCGACCTATTTATATAGTTGGCTTTGAAATTTCGCACCATTTTCATAGTAATCTTAGCAAAATCGGCCCATTTTCATAGTAACTTTTTCCAAAAAATCAGAAAATCAACCATTTTCATTGGGATTTTAGTGAAATTCGGAAAAAAATGACCCATTTTCATAGTAAAATGCGACCAAAAAATTGACCCATTTATATCGTAGCAATGACCTCAAAAAGTGACCCATCTTTATAGTAGCCTGGTGGGAAAATGACCCATTGTTATAGTAAGGCGTGAAAATGTGACCCTTTTCCTCTGAGTACCCCCCCCCCCCGGGGTTAAATCGTTCCCCGTAGAAATTGGGCGAAATGTCTAATCTATTGTCTAGTATATTCGGTTAGACCTATAACTGATAATGACCTAGGTTATTTTTACCCATGCATGATCCGATGGATATTAAATTTCACGCAGGTGTTTTTAACTTTGAATAATCCTTACTTAGGGTTCGAGGTGGCTTTGATTTATAGACTTACAATAAGTTTCTATATGAAAATAACTATCCAATTATCTTTGGATTTGTAATAAAGGTTTAATTTCACTCCGAAAATAGTAGCTTTCTCTAACACCATTTACGCTCCCATAGCATCTCTACTACTGCTGGGGACCAGCGCTAACCTATTCTGTATCTGCATCGCTAATTGGCCGGCTATTCTAGACATGCGCTTACTTCATGGGACTTCCCTACAAGCCAAACGCTGTGTTAAAGGCTCTGCGATTAGCTTGAACAAGGAATGAAAATACGGTTTCGCGGTACCTTGGATATCGCGAACTCATTCAACGAATCAGGTGGTCGATCATGATGTTAAAATGGGTGTCCTGACAACAAGACCCCTTGCTCACTAGTCTTTTGTAAGCCTGGCGTGTGACAGGTAATGCTTTACGTCATTCAATCTGGATCGAGGAGATGATAACACCTGACATCTTTTCACATTCATAACCCTATAACAGTGGCCCTCCACTCCCATCATATAAAATGATTTGAATGTTTTATCCTCCGAATGCCGGACCGATGGTTGGATATATTTTATTCTGCTGCTCATTTGTGCTCATTCGTGTATCCATTGGTCACCACTGATACTGGGGTTACATTCTATGGGCAAGTCTTATTAGGAAAAACAAAGACGGTCGTAGATTTTTAGTATTATTTTAAACCTAGTGATTGCACCTGTTTTTCTCAACCGACGGCATTTCCAGGTTTCTTTTTATGCTGTAATATAGGCTCTTCAAGAACAGCGTTAATTCGGGAAATGTAGGCCGCGAATAGGCTGAGAAATTATATCTCTCGTAGTACACAAGTACCTTCCACAGGCAAGTCCCTATCCCTGTGCGTTGAATTTTATGATGGCGAAAAAAAATTAGATGTCTTTTTTTTTCATGTCAATCCTGATTTTATGAAACTTAAAGGTTCATACTCACTATAGCTCACTATCACAAATCGGCATGGTTGTATTGCAGCAGACGTGGGTTTGTTTGTTTGTAGTTTCTTTTTTTCATATATAATTAATTTATCGAAAAAATGTCCGTTCTATTTCAGACCTCTATCTCGAGGTCTGCACATATTCATTTATCCACCTGAAATAAAATTATTAACTGGTTATCACTGCAGTGGTTTCCCTTCAGGATAGAGAGCGGGGTGCTCAGGAAGAAATCAGTGACTGTTGAATGTAAAAATATTTTAATAATACTGTCAGATTCATCTGAATTCAATCATCAGAAATCCTAATCCTCCGCCAACAAAGTGGCTTTTTTATGATTCCTTTCCCAGGGAATACTCGTTTATCCTTTGTAGACGCCTTGTCTTCAATCTTCCTTCGAGAGCCTGTTAAATTCTTGCTTACGACGCCCCTGGGTGACTCCTGGATACTAGAGCCAACCTATTTAGTTGTGGGAAATTTATCTCACACAAATGTTTTGTATTGTAAGCCAGGACCCCTAAACCATGTCCTCAACAACTGGCAAAGTTTTCCTCGCTCAAGGCGCCTGTTACTTATAATCATAAACGCATTTTACTACTTTTATCACTGTTGCTAAAGCTGGTCTCCCAAAATCAGATGCTGTTATCTTCAGACATTCCAGACGAATCAGCTTCGCCATGGCAACTACCTTCCTCCTTCTAACCTCATATCCGATCTAACGTATTTTCTGAAGGGCCTAAAACTTCTCGCCCTTGGAGTTGACGGTTCCCGGGCCTCTTTGAGCATCATATTGACAGGAACCACCAATTTCAAATACATAAAATATGTTCCGGTGGTTTCGGCCATTCAAGACAATAATTTTGATGTAACGTTTTCTCTTCGAAGTTTGGGTCTAGTGGTTTAATTTCACTCCGAAAATAGTAACTTTATTGGAAAAATACTGAACAAAACAAGACCGAATCTGGGAGCTTTAAAAAATAATGTTTTTCTCGGCCATGTGCGGCACCGGTTTAGATGTATTATACAACTATGAATACCATTGACTTTTGTGCCTTAAAACGCAATAAATTGAATAGAAAAAGATTTAAGCAATAAGTTACGGGTTTTGGTTTTGTGCAAAGTTGATAGATCAAGCATACAAAACAACATTTCTTAAAGGAGGATAGCCCAATTTAAGTCTACAAATTTTTCATCTTGATAGAATCGTCTTCACCCCAAAACCCCATCTGTAAAATTTCGCGCCGATATTTCAACCTGTTTTGAAGTGAGAGCTAAAAACATAATTTTGTAATCCCCATAGAGTACTCTGTAAGATTAATATTGGTCGACCAAAATGGGACATGTTTTTGCTGATAACATCCCAACCAACCATCCTTTAGCCCTAAGATTTTACATGGTAAATAAGAAAAATATAACATAACATCCCAACCAAACATCCTTTAGCCCTATAGATTTCACAGGGTAAATGAGAAAAATAGTAGCTTTCTTCTAACACCATTTACGCTCCCATAGCATCTCTACTGCTGGGACACAGCGCTACCTATTCTGTATCTGCATCGCTAATTGGCCGGCTATTCTTAGACATGCGCTACGTCATGGGACTCCCTAGCAGCCAAACGCTGTGTTAAAGGCTCTGCGATTAGCTTGAACAAGGAATGAAAAAAAAACGGTTTCGCGGTACCTTGGATATCGCGAAATCAACGAATCAGGTGGTCGATCTGATGTTAGAAATGGGTTCCTGACAAAAAGACCCCTTAGCTCACTAGTTTTTGTAAGCCTGGCGTGTGACAGGTAATGCTTTACGTCATTCAATCTGGATCGAGGAGATGATAACACCTGACATCTTTTCCACTGCATAACAATATAACAGTGGCCCTCCACTCCCATCAGATGAAAATGAATTTGAATGTTTTATCCTCCGAATGCCGGACCGATGGTTGGATATATTTATTTGCTCCATTATTTGCTCATTCGTGTATCCATTGGTCACTGATACTGGGGTTACATTCTATGGGCAAGTCTTATTAGGAAAAACAAGACGGTCATTAGATTTTAGTATTTTTTACTAATTGCACACTGTTTTTCTCACCGACGGCATTTCCAGTTTCTTTTTATCTGTAATATAGGCAACATTCAAGAACAGCGTTAATTCGGGAAATGTAGGCCGCGAATAGGCTGATAAATTATATCTCTCGTAGTACACAAGTACCTATCCACTGTGCGTTGATTTATGATGGCGAAAAAAAATTAGATGTCTTTTTTTCATGTCAAATCCTGATTTATGAAACTTAAAGGTTCATACTCACTAATAGCTCACTATCACAAATCGTCATGGTTGTATTGCAGCAAGACGTGTTTGTTTTGTTGTGTTTCTTTTTTCATGATTATAATTAATTTATCGAAAAAATGTCCGTTCTATTTCAGACCTCTATCTCGAGAGTCATGCAAATATTCATTTATCCACCTGAAATAAAATTGATTAACTGGTTAATCACTGCATTGGTTCCCTTCAGGATAGAGAGCGGGGTGGATCAGGAAGAAATCAGTGACTGTTGAATGTAAAAATATTTTAATACTGTCAGATTCATCTGAATTCAATCATCAGAAATCCTCCGCCAAACAAAGTGCTTTTTATGATCTCCTTTCCAGGGAATACTCGTGTATCCTTTGGAGACGCATTGTCTTCAATCTTCCTTCGAGAGCCTGTAAATTCTTGCTTAACGCCCTTGGTGACTCTCTGGATACTAGAGCCAACCTAGTTAGGTGGGGGAAATTTATCTCAAACAAATGTTTGTATTGTAATAACAAGGAAACCCTAAACCATGTCCTCAACAACTGGCAAAGTTTTCCTCGATCAAGGCCTGTACTTATAATCATAACAGCATTTTGAAACATTTTATCACTGTTGCTAAAGCTGGTCTCCCAAAATCAGATGCTGTTATCTTTCATGACATTCCAGACGAAGCAGGCTTCGCCAGGGGCACTACCCTTCCTCCTTCTAACCTCATATCCGATCTACTTATTTTCTGGAAGGGCCTTAAAACTTCTCGCCCTTGAGTTGACGGTCCCGGGCCTCTTTGAGCATCATATTGACAGGACCCACCAATTCAAATACAATAAATATGTTCCGGTGGTTTCGGACATTCAAGACAATAATTTTGATGTAACGTTTATCGCTTTCGAAGTTGGGTCTAGGGGCTTCATTTCTCATGACAATTCTCCTGTCTGCATCAAGGATGTCAGAAATAATTTATTTCTAGAATCAGAAAGGCAAAATTTACAATGTTCTCCACATTTCCTAGAGGTTGGACTCAAACATTCTGAATCAGCACCCTTCAATCTATAGAAAAATACCTTCAACCCTTCCACAAACTTCTATAACGGGATTCTAATGTATGACCCTACTATAACACTATGTGAAATGCTCGTGTCTAGAGTCCTTTGGGAAATAATTTATTTTGTAATGCAAATAAACAGGGTGATTGGGTGTATTTTGTCAATGACTTAACTTTGCTGTAAACCAAATTGCATTGATTTGCAACGGTGCAACGTTATCCTCTAATTATTTATATACGTCTAGCCATATTTCCTTTCATCATTATCTGTTGTATCTCTTTTGTTTGCGCACTATTTTCGCGGAACAGGCTTCAGGCCATATTAACCAAGGTTGTACAATTCTTCACGTCCACGTAAAGTCAGGCATTGAAACACTGTCATCTAAATGCTTGCTTACTTTTGTTTTACTTTGCTTACTTTTGTTTTACTAAAGTAAAAAGGTCCAAAAGCAAAAGGTAGCATTATTTTTCTTGTTAAATCTAGGTCAGTCCCCCCTCCCTAAAACAAGGAAGGGGCCCGCTCCGAGATTGTTTTCAAAAGTGCATTGAAAATCCACTTAGGGGACGTTAGGGATAAAGTAATTAAAACGCTTTGAGTTATCAAAACATAAAACAGATTGTATTGCATAGTCCAGCCTACATATTCGAATTCAAAGTTCCCACGAAAAGGTATTGTGAGCAATTGCAAACATTTAAGATTCCATAATTTGTTACTGATTCTTTTTAGAAGTGTTCCAGCTTTCATGGGATTTTATTGGTGTAATTTGGGGGTCAGGTTCAGAAGTTATGGATAATTATCTGAGCCGTTGAAAAACCTGTTGGCAGTTTCGGCTATCCTGATATCACCAAAGTGCCCATTGAAAAGTACCTTCAAGACATTCGTTTATTGAAAATTAAAAGTAAAAGTAGGGATAAAGTGCTGCTTCTTGTAATATAACATCCTTTAGAACTTATAATGCGAATAAAATACATGTAGCAGTGTAAATTCAATTGCCAAAGAGGCTTGTTGTCTCAGCTTTACTACAGTGGTTTCAGCAAAATGTAGAAACATAAAACACCTTTATTGAAAGTAACCGGAGACCTTTGAACACAACCATCCTTTCCTTTATGCTCTTTGTGGAACACGGCTTTCTTCATAATAGTCCTCCCTGGCATCTTGGAGGCAGTGGGGCTAGGGGAAGGGTAAATGTCCCCCACATTAGAGCATTGTCCACACATTTGTCCCTCAACAGACTTGTCAGGATGGTTCCCTTAGTTTCAGCAGTCAAATTCCCCAATTCCATGCATTTCAGGATTTTTGTCCACCTGAGAGTGAGTCCCTCATTTCACCCACAACATAAGAGTTCTGGTGCTTTCCTGAAAAAATAATATATTGATTAGTTCAGTGCATAATAAGCATTCACTATGATCTGTATCAATATCGTTTGTTTGAAAATGGTTAAATCCCACGTGATGCTACACGCATTATAACTTAGTTTCTTGAACCTTCAGGGAAACTGGCCCAAGTGGTATATTATCCTTTGTGTTCAACTGACAATATCTCCGCTTAGGTCCCCTCAAATTGGATGGAATAAAGGCGGAGGATTTAGGTTCGTTTTCTAACAAATAAAGTCAAAATAGCTGGACAAAATGCACAGTTCATATTTAATAAATTTGTAGTTTGATTGGTGTTTTTATGGGACAGTCTGTAGGTATATCCACAACACTTGTTCCGGAGTAGGGGGGTGTGATAAATTCAAAAAAAATGTGAAACCCCCCATCTCAAAATATGGAAACATCCTAATTAAAAACTAAGAAAAATCAATTTACTAAAATCAGACGATTCTAACCCCCTGTGAAATACCCTCTGAAAGTTTTGAAATAAGTTTCCAAATTCGGAAGCATTGCAATTTGAATGAGACATTGAATTGCCAAGTATCTTCAAGTATCACACATGCTATCACCAAGATTCAGGATTTTTATTCCTGATTTCAGAATTTACTGTTTAGTTTTACCAATTCAAACATTTTTTATTCAATTCCAGGCCAATTTGTGACATGTTATTATACTATTTCCACACCAATGGTACATGTCGTTTAGCTTTTGTGGAATGTTGTTTTAAAAATTGGATAATCACAAATTACATCTATTTTCAGTAATTTAGCAAGGGAGCTGCATGTATGCAGTGTGAGCAGTATTCAAGATAGAAAAACAATGAATAGCAAAGTAATTTTAGCTTTGCGTCTTTGTATTTGTTAGAAAAATAGCTATACAACTAACATCGATAGCAAAACTGATAGCGGTAACAAGAATAGCGAGACTGAGCATGATCCAGGTAAACATAAGTAACTCTTTTACAACTATGAATTACATCAACACTAAATTAAATCCCTGAATAGTGGCATCGACTTGGCCCCCGTGAACCTTTTACTGAATAGAGGATCAGATTGATCAGATTACTACTGAAGCTTCTTAGAAATAAATGCCAATAAACTAGGTGCACACAATCATTTTATATCAATTAAATCTCGGAATAATGGATAATGGACAGACTTACGGCTGTCATGTCACTGCTTTTATAGTAAAGCAAAAAGTAATAACAATACAATTCATCCAAAAGAGTTTAACTGGTGATTTTTTGTCAATAATTGGAGCTTTAAATCAGGCACTATTGGGACAAAACAGCTAGCGCAAATTGTGACGCCGGAGTGGTTTGTCACCACAGAGCTCAAATACACTGTGCTCACTGCAACTACTCAAGTGAAACGCACAAGGCTAATATTAACATTAGTCTTCTTCAGCAGGTGTTTTTAACTATTTTTATGGGGAAAATCTTTTGGGTGTATGTACAGGGGGGTATTGATTGATTTATTTTTTTAAAGTAGGTGCTTTTTATGTCAAGGTGTCTCCATATGTGGGCTGGGTAAAATTCATACGTGCACTTTTGTGTGCAATAACACACCCCCCTATCCGTAGAACAGAGTCCAAAATGGGTACCTTCTTCTCATCATGTCAACACGTGATTCTCAATATGCTGCGCGTACAACGTCTGGCTGATTTCATTGAATTTGTACGGACTTGTCTGTGAATGGTTGCTCAAACAGTGGGCAGAGCAAGATGTTTCCATTTCATGTGGTGGCTGTTCCCAATCACAAGTAGTATCCTGACCGACTTCCATGGAGTTTTACACGAAAACCTTGCATCAGTCGATTCCGTTTCTCATTTCCTTAGAACACATCGCCATTCAGCCATGCGAAGTCAGCTCCAGGTGGACGATGCACACTGGGTTCAATACCAGATGTTACTTGTCGACTGCTTTAAACTAGCATAACTAATCGACTGGAAGACCAAAAACCAAGATTTAACAATTGTCTAGTAGATGATAGATGCAATATAATTAATGATGTTTTATTTGATAGTCAATACCTTCGTATAAATTTTTCCATGCTACAAAAATATTATAAACAAATGGTATTGAAAACAATACAAAAGTTGGTAGTGTTATAATCTATTTCAAAATTCCCACGTTTATCTTGATATTTGGCAAAGTGAGAGGTCACATTCACATCTGAAAGACTGATTGGTGCCTTGTTTGATGAAAACAGTATATTGTCGTACATTAGGGTTTCATTTCGGTCGGAGGTGAAGCGATTTTTATAGTCATATCCTCATAAATTGGATGAAATCGAGTGACAGAGATTTCCTCAATCGTTTATTCCCAAAACTCATTTCTCTTCACTGGCACTCCAAAACACCGATGTCGTGTAGGTCACAAATACCCAAAGCTGATTGTTTTCTCCTTAGAATCTCTTCAGAACCCATTTTTGTCTCTGTCAGATGTTATTCACGTCTCACGATTTTCTAGAAAGCTTTCAGAGATATATAACAGTCTTGTCTCCCATTTTGCGGTATCATCCACTAATGGTTATAGAAATTTAATTGTGTCTTTTACTATGCGCATCACGTATCTGGGTGTTGTATATAGTTTTGTGAAATTGTTTAATGAAAATTTTCAATTGCAACTATGCAGTGGTGAAGTATCAGTATGTTAAAACTAGGCAGAGCAAATTGATCATATTTTATATTCGTCTCTGCAATGTGCAAGTTATCCAAGTCGTTGGTTAGGGTGTAGCGCAAGTCAACCTTATTTCCTTCAACTAGATTTTGGATTTGGACTATTTAACTGTTTTGGCTTACAAATTGCAAACAACTGAGACAAATTGTATAAAAGTCAAATCAAAGTTATCCACATTATGGTGTGCCAGCTCTTTTTTAATGTGGATAACTCAAAATTATACACATTGAAAAGAGCTGGCACCCCGGAATGATAATCTGAAATGCAAATATTTGTTACAGCAAATCATTAAAATTCAACTTTGTATGCGTATGCACAAACTTGCAAGCGAAACACACCTCCAGATGACTATTATATTCGCAAATGGCCTGTTTTGAGACGTGTTTCTTGCATATACGTCGTGCAAAGAATTAAATGCGAATTTGTATAATTATTCAGTACCATTTTGGATACACGTCATTTATAAATTTAACGTCAAAAGGAACATAGACCTAACTAGTTTCTTTAAATAAAACCACCAGATGCCCTTGTTATATGCGCATGCGTACGATTCGTGTAATATACTAGAGGTATTCGGTCTTTGGGCATTCAGTTCTGCTCTTTAAATGTAAACGAGTAAAAATTTCACTCGTAAAAAGGAGTTAAACGAAGGGCAACACTTTTGAAAAGTTAAACGAAGGACAACAAGAACATGAGTGGAAATCCACTCTTTGGAGTGTCTTTTACTATTGCGCATCACGTATCTGGTGGTGGATATAGTTTGTTAAATGAAAATTTCAATTGAAAACTCTGCAGTGGTGAATGGAAGTAGTCAGTATGTTAAAACAGGCAGAGCAAATTGATCATATTTTTATATTGTCTCTGCAATGTGCAAGTTTCCAAGGCGTGGTTAGGGGTTTCGTAGCGCAAGTCAACCTTATTTCCTTCAACTAGCTTTTGGATTTGGGACTATTTAACTGTTTGGCTTACAAATTGCAAAACAAACTGAGACAAATTGTATAAAAGTCAAATCAAAGTTATCCACATTATGGGTGTGCCAGCTCTTTTTTAATGTGGTAACCTAAAATTATACACATTGAAAAGAGCGGCACCCCACGGACGGATAATCTGAAATGCAAATTTTGTTACAGCAAAGCATTAAAATTCCAAAACTTTGGTATGCGTAGGCACAAATTGCAGCGAAACACCTCCAGATGGACTATTATATCGCAACTTGGACTGTTTTGAGACGTGTTTCTGCATATAGTGTGCAAAGAATAATGCGAATTGGTATAGTTATTCAGTACCATTTTGGATACAAGTATTATTATAAATTTTAACGTCAAAAGGAACATAGGCCCTAACTAGTTTCTTTAAATAAAACCACCAGATGCCCTTGTTATATGCGCTGCGTACGCGATTCTGTATATCCTAGAGGATTCGGTCTTGGGCATGCATTCTGCTTTTAAAATTAAACGAGTAAAAATTTCACTCCGTAAAAAGGAGTTAAACGAAGCGGAAACACTTTTGAAAAGTTTAAACGAAGAGACAACAAGAACATGAGTGGAAACCACTATTTGGAGTGCTTTTACTCTTGAGTGGGAGAAAATCGCTCTGTTAAGTACAACCACTCATTTTGGAGTGGTTTATAAGAATGCACTCTATTTTGGGGAGTGAAATGTTCACTCGTTTACATATGGAGAGTATGTATTTTATTGAACACAAACAAAGAAATACATTAGATAATGATGACAGGAAATAGGGCTAGACGTGTATGAATGCGTTAGAGGACATGAAGACAATTTCCAGAAAGCAGCGACTCATTTTTCGAACTTTTTTTTTCCAATTTCGAATGCTTACAAATGTATTAGATACAACTATAGTGAATAAGACGAATACGCGGTCTTTATGTAATGAGATTATGATTTAGTATGCGATTGCAAATCAAAAGCATGGTTTTCTTAGGGACGATTACGATAGTAAACAAGTTAAACAAAGGTCTGAGGTTTCTGTTGTATATAACTGTGGTCTCCGATAAACCTTCCAGTGTTCTACACAAAAAAATATCTCCGTCACTTTAACTGTCAGCCTGCCTGGTCAACTAATTACCATTAAAGGGACACTTTTGACCGTTTTTAGCTAAAAAAAAAGAACGGCTCTGCAAACGACTGTCAAATAAACCCAACTTAAACAGATTCATTTAATCCTGCATTCTAGTGTTTGAATCAAGCATAACATACATACACATATTTTATTCTATCCACAATCATACATCGGTATAAACATATTACATACAATATGATATATAATAGTTTGTTATAAATGAAAATAATGAGTGGAAGAGAGCCTGGCTTAAGTAAGCCGAATAAAGGCCGGTCAAGTCCCAGACTCTGTTTCTATTCATTTGTAGTAGAACTGAGGACTTTTATAATTAATTTAAACGAATGAGTATTTTTTGAGTTTTTAACATTTGCTGGAATGTTATGCCATTGTTTAACCAATGTAAGATATAGATTTACAACTAAATCCAGGTTTAATATTAGGTATTTGCAAATGCTGTTGATGTATTGTAGAATAAGTGTGTGATTTTTACATTGTTTACAACATGTTGTCAAATGTGGAGGGCAATGGTGTGCTGTATTTGTACAGAATGTTCCAAATATGTTTACAAAATCCATTATTTTTAGTTGGTTAATTTAAAACAAAGGATTAGATTAGATGCACTTCTTTTTTTAATCACTGTGCTCACTGCTATCAGTGCACGCTTTTGAAGTATGTGCAGTTTCCATTCATTGGTGCATGAACTTGCCCATGCAGTGTACCAATGTGATATATGTGAGAGAAACAGTGTGCTATAGAGACCTAAGAAGTTGCAGTTTCAAGAGGTAGAAAGTGCTTTACTTTTTATATAAATTTCCAATACTGCTTGAACATTTATTTCCTAACGTAATTACAATGTGATTTTTCAGGTAGTTTGGGCGATAGTGATTCCTTAAAACTTAAAAGCATTAACTGATTATTTTGGTATTATTCGATGCGAGATATCAAAGAGGTATTTAATTTGTTTTATTGTGAGGGCCAAAAAAGCATATAGTAGTTTTTTAAGATTGAGTGAAAGTTTATTTGTCTTGAACCAGGTGTCTTAGTTTACTGATACCATTATTCATTATTGTATTTAGATTGTTAATATCAGCTGTGAGGGAAATGCCACTGTATCATTGCATATAAGATAAAAGACCATTCAGAGCAGAATTTGGAATATCATACAGAAATAACAAAACCCAAGGTCCTAAAATAGAGCCTTGTGTCATACCAGTGTCGATATGTTTAGTTGGAAGATTTGTGCCTATTGTAATCAACAAACTGCATACTGTGTTGTGAGGTAATTTGAACCAATCAAAGACAATACCTCTGAAGCAATAGTGATGCATTTTAGCTAAGAGGAATCGTGATTTATAGTGTCATAATGCCTTGGAAAGGTCCAACAAATACACCAGCAGTTGTTTGATTGTTATTGGAAGCCCGAGTAATGTGTGCACAAGCTTTGTGCTTACCATACTTGTAGAGTGTTTTGAGGACGATATCCATAATGGTTTTCAAAAAAGTATGTTGTGTTTGTCAATAAATGAAATGGATCTGTTAAAAACAAGACGCCTAAATTTTAGAAAATCCAGGTAGAACAGAAATTGGCCTATAGTTAGAGTAACTATCTTTGCAATCTTCTTTATGAATAGGAATGACTTGGCAATTTTCAGTTGCATAAGGTACGATGTGCCTGTTGTTAGTGACATGTTGTATTTGATAGTAAGGGGGTATGCTTCATCAAAGCAAGTTTTTTTAATAATACTACGCTGGAATGCCGTCTGATCTGGACTTTTTGCATTTTTTAAATTATTGATATAACTTTAATTACTTCATCCTCTGTGATGGGATTAAAGAACATTGTAATATCGATTGGATTAGAGAGATAAGTTGAAAAGCTAGTATAGTCTTTTGTATTTGCTTGACCGATTTGGGCTTATTAATGAAGAAGTCATTAAATATTCAGAATTGTGTAGGATCAGTAAGAATTTGATCATTGAGGTTAAATTAGTTTATTACAAAAATTAGTTTGTTTTTATTTGTTATATGTTTGTATTTTCCAGGTATTTTAATATTTCTGTTCTTTAGTTATTTGATTAAAAAATAGTGCTTGTCAGCAGTCCTTTAATGTTTATTAACTTTGTTATTAATTGTCTTATATTAGTTCTATTTTGGGGGGGGTTCTGTTATTTAAGTATTGTTTATAAATCTTACTCTTTTATTTATCATTTGAATTACCTCTTAGTATCCATGGTGATTCTTTGGTTTAGACTTAGATTTATTTGTTTTTCTTGTAAGGGTGTGAACTATCGATGTATAGATATTAACATTTCAATAAAGTTCTAATACAGCATTGTTGATATCATCATATTTGGATAGCTTATCCCATTAATTTCAGAATAGCTTTTTTTAGGCTATGATATATTTATTGAGAGTCTATAGCAATTATAGTTTTTGATTTTATTTAAGTCAATTTTGATATGGTTAAGTTGTTGAAGTTTGGAAGATTGTCAGTTATATTTAATAGCAAGATTCCACTAATATTGTTAAGATTATGGTGGAATATATTATCTATATTACACTTTATCAGTATACGGTTGGTCTAAGTTATGACTGGGTTAGCAGGATATGGTATATCATGTCAATGAATACTTATAGCGTTGTCATATCTTAAGGATTCTATTTTAAATCAACCCATTAAGTAATTATTGTATTCTCACAAGCAATTTTGTTATTATTTGATCAAAATGCTATTAATTCATTAAATACTATGGTTTGATGAGTATAATGACACCAACAATTATGTTTTTATCTTAGGTTCCTAATTTCAATAAACAGCATCGTAAAGAACATTTTGCCAAAAATTTTAAAGCGGTTCTCTTTTATAATTATATTCTTTGAGGACATAAATGCCTACACCACATTACATGAGAATCAATTCTATTTACAGGCTCAAGTTTATAATCTTTTAAGTTCAATAATCAAGGAGATCATTTTTGAACAGGTTCATGCTACACCAATAACTGAAAAGTCACGATTAATTACATTTAAATGGTCTTTTAATTTATCAAAATTTTTAGACATGCTGCGTTTGTCTTGTTTTTTTATATTTATATTTAGTATTGAAAAAATAGCGTTTTTTTTAGTTATGATTTTGATTATTAAAATTCCTCATGTGTAAAAAAGTTACATTCTCCTTATGTTATTATTTACAGCAAATATCATGATTTAATTGTTATGGGTTAAAATACAAGTTACTTACACATGTATGTGCGTACCATTTCCATTTTGGTTAACCTTGCACGGTTTATATGCTATGTTCTCTTATTTGCGGACCTCTGGGTCTGCAGATGAAATTGTACAATCAATGCATATTAAAGAGACATGAGGAGATTTCCACAAGACAGTGACCCAATTTTTCTGAACCCCGATTTTTACTATTTGAACGTGTCCCAAGTATTAGATCACCTGAAGTGATAGGCCGAATAGGCCGTCTGTATGTAATAAGATGATGATAAGTAGTTCTGTCGTGCACGAACAGACATTCAAAGCATGGTTTCATGGGGAACGATTACGATAGCAGACAAGTTCAAAACAAGGTTTGCGTTTTCTTTGAACCTGTTGTCCAATACACCTTCGAAACTTCTCGGTAGGTGTTGCAACCGACTCCAGTTGAATATTCGGATCCTAAAAAAATCTCCTCCTGGGTCCACTTTTAACTGCATAATTTACCACACACTCACGATTGCTAGGACCCATTGCGCGAAGTTTATGAATGTGTACTTTAGAAACCAATACAAGGTAGGTCATTCGGATGGCAAATATGGCGGCACCATGTCCGTTTACATAATATGCCAAGTTGGCTGAATACTGAATGCGAAGTAGAGGTTGGTTTACCGGCAGATCCGCGTTTCAATTCAATCCACTTAATCTTTAACCCTGAAAAAAAGGCCACAGATACAATTGCTCCGTAGTCGTAGATAGGACCCGGTCGGGATTCGAACCCATGACATCCGGACTGAAAAAAACTCGATCCTCTAAGCCAACAGGTGGGTATACTTGGAATGAAATCATATCCCCAAAACATTTTTTTTGTGGGGCAGAAGGAATTCGGACTCTAACATTCGATTTATGGTGAATATATGACACCTTGCCTTCATAATTCTACGCCTCCCTCTTTTAACTTTGTAGATCTTTTTTTATTTTTAAGACACGTTCTCACAAAAACAGGGAAATAGTACATTTATGATATTCCAGATTCTGATAAATTAATAAGCACAGGCAATGAATTAAACCTTTAAAATGACACCAAAACCACTTCTAGAAATCAATACTGTGTTTATTTGGATTAGACAATCTGTTTTCGTGAAGTGAGTCTTAATTCGTTAATGTTTGACGTTTTGATGGAGTTACTGCCTCAAACAGAGTTAACATTCAAATGTAAAATAATATTTCAGAATATCATATTTTATGGCAATAAATTCAAATATACCCCGACAGCTTCTCTAAAAATGTGATTCTGGATGTAGATCTCTTGGGAATTTAAAAAGGTTTTCCAAAAACATTGCCACCCTGATTGATGCGTTGAAGTATTGAACGATCTTCAGTGGTGCGTTAGCGGTTTATAGCGATTTTAAAATTCAAATGACTGTTTTTTAATAAAAAAAAATTGTACGGTACCAGTTTATAATATAGATCGTTAAATAACATTGAAATCTGTTTTCTTCTGAA